>VWZG01003741.1:221854-307347 GCA_013396735.1 Grallaria varia
CTCATTTTGTGTGCAGGTAGGAAAGTTTTGTTAAATGTGCTGTTGTCCGAGAGCCATAGGAATAGTTGCTTTTTCTCTATAATGTAAAGTTGAGCTCAACAGACTGAACTTTAAGATCTTTCCTGAGCAACAAGCGCTGGTGACTTGGGGAGAGAAGTGCTCATTAATTGTGTTTCAAAACTTTGGAGATTCATCAAAACAGAATTCATGTTGAAGGTTCATTCTAAAACACAATGATACATCAATTTATTGTTGATCTTGTCTGAAGGAAATTATGTACCAATTATTAGCTTTGAAAGGAAATTGTAGATATCTTATGCTCCATTTTTGAGTAGTGGAAAAGAGTTTAGTCTTTACGAAATCAGATTGTTGGTTTTTTTCTTGCTCTTTAATGCAGAACACTCAACAGGAAGGCCAAGAGGCCTGCCTTTGGAACATGAATTATTATTTAGGTGCTACTTTATAGTATGGATAGTGAAGCTGATATGTGCAGACAGAAGTGGATGAAACACGTAATTAAATGCACCTAGTCTGTTTTCAGTAAATACCTTTGTGTATGTAAAAGACCTTTATTTTTAACAAACTGAAATAAAGGAACTGGAAAAATAGCAAAATCAAAGGAAATTAGGTGTGTATGTATTAGATATTTGTGATTAAGAAGTCACCTGGAGGCAAGGGACTTTGAGAAAAAAGTATAAACGGAACTTACATGATAATGGGGCAAGTGGAGGCATTATCAGTCTAGAAACATTTAAATGAGTCAGATGTGTTGCTGACAGGATAGGTTTGGAAAAGCTAGAACCTGACCTTAATTTATTTTATAAATGTATAGGAGAATGTAGAAGTGGTGAGGATGTTTGTTCTGACAAATGTGTTTTTCCTAGTGATTAAATGTATTGGAGCCAGGTCCTATGTCATGAGGTGCAATATGGCAATGGACGCTCAAAACCGGCTACGCAAAGAGAAATAGCAAGGGCTGCCCAAGGCAGCAGCGCTGGTGGTTTGAAGGACCTGTTGATGATCACCTCTCCTTGTGATGTGAAAGCTGAACAAATTTGTGGTGCTCAAGGCTTTAAAGATAAGATGACAATACTCTGAATTTGCATGAATGTATACACTGAATATATTTAATAGGAAATGTTCTCAGGAACATGTTATGTCCTCAGTCAGCAGAGGCATCTTCAAAGGATTGGACCCTGACCATGGAAAGAAACCTGCTTCGATGGCAATAGCTGGAATCACTCCAGAGGACTGTAAGCATTGTTTGCATTAAAACTTTCCCGTATTGAATTGGATACGTTTATGAACATAAATAGCCCTGTGTTCATGGAAGCACAAATGAACAATATGAATCTGGAATAATGTCATGTCACTTACTGTGTTTTATTCCAATGATTTCGTTAATGAAAGGTGTCACATATTGCCATAGAAAATCACAATTTATCTGTCCCTATCTGACGAGTTTTGGCTTTAGTAACAAATAGGAGCATGGCCCTTTTCAGAATGGATTGGAAGGCATGAGGTGAAAATCTTATTCAAAGATGGATAAAAATAATATATCCCTTTGGAAATACAGTGAAGTTAAGTGACCTGCTCAAGATATATTAACAAAGTGTATCAGTATTCAAGAGCATTTAAATTCCTGACTCCATATCCTCCTTTTTAAATATTTTTTTCCAGGTCAGTCTACAGAATGTTGCTCTCACCGTGACCGAGGCAGTCAGCAGAACTGAAATATTGTGCATGTATTTTTTCTACCGGGAGTTTTCTTTTTGTAAGTAACTTACCTCTTCAGAATTTTCTGGTTTGGTTTTTTTTTTTTTTTATGAGAGGAAGAGAAAGGGAATGAAATAGATAAACAGGGAGGCAAGGTAATTCTGAAATAAAACTTCTACATTTCTATTTGACACTTCAGAAGGAAATGGACATCACCATAAATTAACAAAATGACAATGTATATATATTAGAAGGAGGTTTTTCTTATTCTTGCCATGAATGGAATGCCATAACAACCACTAACAATAGTTGGTTTCAAGTCTTGGAATTGGAGTCAGTGGCCAGAAAAAGTTCTTTTAAGAGATCTGTAAGAAAATTATTATTTCTTCTGGATGTCTGAAGCAAAAGATCATATGTTACACTTTCTGCAAATAAACTCATTTTATGATTTATTTTGTGGGATGAGACTGTCAGTCTGTGCATTAAATCCTCGCTTTCTGGAGTTGTTTTTGACCTCTTTTCGTTACAGTTTATGTACCAGTACTGATTTATCTGCTACACTATGAATTCAAGTTGCTGTCTGAAAAATTAAACTTTGAATTCTGGATGAATGTTTGTGAAGGTAAACCCTGTATGACCTGAAGTTCTTCCAAAGTCTTATTCGCCTAGAATTACATGCAAGGATATAGTTTACTTTGTAGAATCTATGCTGTGTTGCTGTGACTTAGCTATTGCAGTGGACGTTACGGAATGTACTAGTGAGTAAAAATTCATTTTAAATAATCCTGTGTTTAGTAGTCCTCTAAACCAGAGAGGGATTGCTGTTGGTCAGCTGAATTAGATGCTGTATTAGCAAAGATACAATGACCCAAATCATATTTTTTATTGAAACACTGATAAAGATTACTGTTTTCATCTGTATGGTAAACTTTAGACTCATTGCATATGTAGATAATTTTGCTACTGATTCCAGTAGAACAAAAAATACAGTATGCAGCATGGCTGGAAATTCTGCTGACTTTTCCCTTTGAATACCTGACTCTTACATTTTTTGATGGTATTACTATAGATGACTTTAGTCTCTTTTGGTTGTGAATGTTTAACTTATTTTTGTTTATTTGTTCTGTTTATTTTGCTTTAAAACACTTCCCTTTCCCACTGTTTTTTAGCCAACAGTCAGCAGAGCAAATAAACGCCAAGCAGAACTTGTCCTTTTAGCAGCCATGTGACAAACCTCCCAACATACAGAATTCATTGATCCTGCTCGTGCTGATTTCTGAGATGTTGTAACTCATGCATTCCAATTCCTTATCGTTTCACAACAGTTGATCTTACCTGCTTTAGTATTGTTTGTGCCACACCTTTTTTTTTTTTTTTCTTGTGTGGTTGTTTGAAATCAGAGACATGTTTTCTATACTGATTTTTGGCTTACAGTTTGCTGTTGATTTGTCAGATCTGATACAAGCATTTTTTCTGAAGTCCATTCTGTTCAAGTGTAGCCATTTCTCAGGTATTTTCCACTTGAAACTTGGACAGCCACTGTGGAACAAGCCACAAAAAATGTGAGTTTCATGGCAAAATTGTAGACCAAGAATTTTAAAGTTCAGGAGTGGAGTGCTTAACTAGCATTAATTGAGGAGCCTGATTTCTGAATATTACTATATTGTCTGGTTACTGAGGTACTTTCCATATAGCATATGTTCATTCCAAAATTAATCCATGAAAAAGCCTCAGAAAAATTGAAAGATAAGGTTGTAAAATGGATCTGAGTTATGGAATCTAAGTTTTACTTCAGAATTCAAAATTCATTGAGGCAAACATAATCTTCTCAGGACAAATAAACCTCTTAGTGAGATCATGTTTTTTAGAAAAGCATTGCCTTGAACCACCATTATGCATCTTCATGTACTTTGTGGTTTTCATCTCCATGTGTTTAATAGTTAACAAGCTAACACAGATGAACAAAGGCTGATATGTGCTTTTTGACAGCTTGGGATGAAGTGAGTGAAAAGCAGCCTAATTCATATGAACAGCTTACAGGGAGGCTTTGAGTGTTGTCATAGCTGTTACCACCCAGCTGATCTCAAGAGTTGTATCACCCGAACTTCAAGGGCTGGTTGCATTTTGTGTCAGACAGTCTTATTCTATAGTAACATACAGCACAGAGTTCTTCTCTGTACAAATAAAATAAAAGTTACTAGAGGAAGAGCAGAGGAACTTTTTCTGTTTGTTTGTGATGAATGACTCTTAAATTTGTAGTAATACAGTTTGTTAAAGCGCTGGCCCCTTCTGATAGTGATGCATGTTCTGAGGCTTTATTTCATGGATTAAAATTACCCTGTTTGTGGGTCATAGTTTATCATCATTCAGTTTTAATACTCTGCATGGATATCTCTATTTCTTGTTAACCCCTTCAAAAACTAACTGGACCAGAAGCACAATTTCTTACTGTGATCTCCTGAACACTTGAGCTTTCCTACCACTTCAGTAAGGGAAGCAGAGCCTGGCTTTTACCCTCTTATTCCCCAGCTTAATCAAATATACCAAGAAAAACCAAGGAAGCTGTTACACTCACCCTGAGTGTATGCTGCTAACTGTTCCAGTGCTTTTCCCAGTACCCTGGCCTGCGTGGTTTTCTCTAAAGCTGCATTGTCAGACCTCAAGTCACAAAAAATGGCTTCTCCTTCTGCAACTTCTGCTGCAGAGTGTGGGTCCTTAGCAATATATAACAGTTAAAGCTGGTATAGTACCATGCTCCTATTCCCATGGTCTCACCCTTTCCTGACAATGGTCCTGGCCTTTGTGTGATTAGGGCCTGATTCTGCTCGATATTAGGCACTTTTTAGTCGGTTAGTTTTCTTTGAAGTGCTTCTCCACTAGAACAGAACAAATTTCATGGGATGGAGAAATGTGTGGGGCAGCAGCAGCAGCTACAGTTCAGATGAGGTTATGGGGCCTCTCCCTGAGAACACACCCAGGTTATACTCATGGGAGAAACTACTGCCTGTCTGTTGCAGCGTGGCATGGCTCGAACTTCAAAGGTTTTATAACAGATTCTTTCACTCTCGGTGAAAAGGAGCAGTATTGAGCAGTTAGGAGTTCCCAAATTTTGCTGAAAGAGGAGTAAAAAGAACAGTAAGCAAGATACACAAGTGACAAAGCTGCAATTTGAAGAAAATAATTCGGCTTTTCCCTCTCTTTCCATGTTAAAAATTTATTTCCTCTAGCTTAGTATTCAGAATTGTTAATCAAATAGCTGTGGGCATGTGTTTGTGGTACGTATTTTGCATTTAAGTGACTGCATGCATGTCACAACTCAAATTCCGAGCTGATATTTTTGATGGGATGTTTAGGTCACTTGATGTGTTTCCTTTCTCAGTCTTACTGACTTTCAATTCTTTTGATTAAAATTTCCTCGTTAAATGTTTTGTTCTTAAATTAGCTGTAAATATTTCTTTATACTTAAAAAATTCCCTGTTAATCACTTACTGACAATTTAAAGTACTGCTAAGTATCTATAAACAAATGCCATGACTGAGAGACTGAGGCAGAAATATAAGCCAATATCTGTGGGTGGATAAAAGAAAGATTTTTTCAGTTGTCTCCACACTGGAGCATGCTCGGGTGCTGAAATGCATTCTTGTGCAAACAATCTAGCCTTTGGTCTTAAACTATTTTCTGTCCATGGAACACCTGTAGGTTAGAATAATTTCATCTGAACCTTTCAGCTTAATACTGATTTAATACTGAGTATAATGTTACTGTTGTGGCATATGGCATAAATCTTGCTGTTATCCCGCCTGTTAATTACATACATGCTTTGTACATCTTCACATCTGCCAGAGTTGTCTGAAAATATCAGACTCAAGTATGAAAGGTGAGGAATGTCCTCAGTTCCTCCTGACTTCAGCTGGACCTAACAGTACTCATGCTTTTGTACACCCCTGCAGGATGAGCAGTGTCTTGCTGATCACCATTCTGTGGGTCATGGAAAGTCATCACTGTTTCACTGACTTCATAGGCTTTGTGGTATAAAAATGTTCAGTAAAGTGTATAACAACGATGTACTGACTTTAAAAAAAAAATCTAAATATATATACAGCTTTACATGTTAAATCAGTGGGATAAGTAATTTCTAAAAAGGGAGAAGTACCAAAATGCATACACAGTATTCTGCAGGAGCCATAACCACAGAATCACAGAATATAGTGGGTTGGAAGGGACCCACAAGGATCATTTCGCGTCCAGTCTTGCAAAAAGTATTTTGCACTATTCAGTGAATGTTTAGAAAATCAAATTAGACTAATGCTTCAATTTTATTCAAGCAGATGGGTGCATTCTGGCATGTATGTCCAAGCAGGAGAGAATGGAAAGTCTTTATCTCATGATGACCTTCCCAGTGAGATCTGGCCGTGTCCACAATACCAAGCCTGACAGAGTTAAGAAACATTTGGATGGTACGTTCAGACACATGATGTGAATCTTGGAGATGGTCCTGTACAGGACTGAGGCTTGAATTCAATGATTCTTGTAGGTCCTTTCCAACTCAGCAGATTCTGTGATTCCTGAACTGTGGCTCCTGGTTGCCTGAGAACACAGCAAACTGCTGTAGATTACTTTTCTGCCATATTTGGACAGAAAGCAAGCACTCATTTTCCTATGGAATTTGATTTTTCTTGAAATTTTACTGCATTTTGGTATTGAACTCTATTTGTAGTAGTACTTGCAGGGCTAACGTGGCTTGAAGCAGAAAACCTTATGGTGTAAAGGATCACTGTATATTCCACATACACAGATATAGCATCTTTCCTTTTCCTTCAGGAAATGTTTATTTGTTTCTTATTTGTATCTTACCAGCACAGGAGGAGAAGTACTCAGTTTTGCAACCCTAGCTGTTACTGTGATTACTAATGTTGAGGTTTGTTTATTGAGTAAGGAAGAAACAGACAAAAAGCACTGGGCACATCCCTGTACTTTATGAAATAATTAGAATATTACATATGGATTAAACCAAGAGCTGGAGCAGATTCACAGTCTAAATTGGAAATGGGTCTTTATCTGCTGTTTTTACGACATTGCACTGCAAGCAATGCTTTAACATTATAGAAGAAATTGTACATTTAAGGAACAAGGGAAATGCCAGTCATGTTCATCTTTTATATGCTGGTTACTTTGATTACTATGGCCTGTGAGGGTAGTGCATGAACTGCAAAAATTTGAAGTTTTTCTAAAGAGGAAGAATGGAAGAAGAAAAATATATGCCCAGCTTAAACATCTTATTTTAACTCTGAATTGTAGTGAAAAGACTTGGTTATAATAAATCTTGTGTTTAGACACTTCTTTTATTGTTACACAATTCAATGGTTCTTCATATTTTCTCTGCTGAATCCTCTTTCTTTTCTTTTCTAGGTGTTTAAGCATTATCCATGCGTCATGAACTGTGATAAAACATGTTATTGTAGACCTGATTTCAATGTTACAATAATGCAACTCAACTGACTTCTGCTTTATGGATTTGAAAAATTATATCAGACCTGGGTCACTACTCAAAGTGTTGTTTCTCACTATGCTGCGTCACTCAGTGAAGAATAAGATACTGCCAGTTGCCCTCTAATATCTGTGTGGAGGGAGGTGCATCAACTCACCCTCTCCTTGTTCTTCCGTTCTATTTGCAGGTAAGATTAGATAAAAGCATCTGAGAAACAATAGAATTTACTTTCTGTAAAGGCTTTTTTGGTTTTGTGACATTGATTAGTCGTATCTTACAGAACAATGCTGGTAGCAGGATCTTTGAGTTAGTCTTCTAGTACAATACACTGTGTGGTTCTGGGAGGTGGAAGAATAGGTGGGGAGATGGCTTCAGACCAGAAACTTTGTATTACAGAATTTTTTTTTAATTGAAATAATTCACCCAAATTATTCCTACAGAGAAATATCTTAAAGTTTCCAGTAACAACAGGATTTTGGGTGGGGGTTTGTTTTGTTTTCAAAAAGACACTTTCCTTTACAATTGCAAGGCATCCTTTCTTGTGTTTTACTTAAACTAGGAGCCCATCCCACCCCATGGACATGGGTTTCATATCAAATTCCACATTCTAGGAGTAAACATTTAGAAAAAGCTCAGTAAGGACTCATTGATAACTTTCTCCTTTACCTCAAACTTTTGGCTTCTGTTTTGTCACTTGTGTTTCCATTTGCCTGCGCTTGTTTCTTTAGATAATTGAATTTACTTCAATAACTGGTTTTCTGTGCAAATTAATGTTGGGTCCAACTTTGGGTTATTTTTGCATATTATTGACTTCATTAAAATCCTAAAAATCAGTATCTGCTCCTTCTCATCCTGCTCATTCATTGTTTTTTCTAGAACTAAGTAGCACTTAGCAGGTTGTGTGGGAAGATGCGTAACACGTAACTACAGTTGCAATGCAGACTGCAGGACAAACCCCTTGCTTGCTTTGTCGATAGTTTTATAAATTGGTTTGTAGAACTGTGTGGAACGGTATTTGCTTTCAGCTCCTCGATGTTTTGTAAAACCAGAGAATGCAGTGTGTCACTATTCTGGGGTTTCAGCATTTATGGTGCTGTCTCTTTTCATCTCTACATTACCGTGCTGCAGCGGGCTCCTCGTGTGTGAGTCGCACGGGCTTAGCATCATCCTTTTGGCTGGCTGTCGTCTTGCCACCTGCTGGCAAAAGGTGCAAGGCTGCAGCATGTGGAAATCAGACCTCCTGCTTCTAGGGAGAGCCTCTCTCCTGCTTGCATTGTGCACGATGGACCGAGTTCTACCACTTTTCCCAACAAATCTGGTCTCTTTATGTCTCTAAGTGGAGCACTTTACTTAAAATACTACAAGAATTTTCAGAGGGGTCCAAGTGTGTTAAGCATTCAGCTTGAAAGAAAAAAAAACCCCTAGCACTTTTCTCAATATGAGCTTAAAATGATCGTGTGCTCTGTGTTTGAGGGGTAAGTCTCTTTGGTGAAATAAACTGTAAAACTTATGTTGACTTATGGTTTTTTTGTAATCTGTGTGTATTAGAAGTAAATATGAAGTTGACTTCTAAGGATTTCATGTTGCGTTGTAAAGTAGTAACATTAAATCTCTCTGTTAATATTTTCAAAGTTACCACTCGGCAGCGGCTGAAACACACTGAAAAATTTCTCGGAACTGAAACAGAAAACAGCACTGGTGTGTTTAGGATAATACATGGTGAGTTTGCAGAATTCTTTTTTTTGATAGCAGCAACTGAAATTTTTTATTTTCGTAACTGTTCCTAAATTCTTTTTAAATGCAGCCCTCCATTCTTTGGAGTGTACTAGTGAATCAGTGCCTTCAAAGTTAATGAATAGAAGCTACTATACAATTGAGACAGGAATTCTCTAAGTGTAGGACAACTGTTCCAGTGACTCTTGTGACATTTAAAAACTTATTGTTTGTAATATTTGCTACTTTGTTTTTTTTGTGATTTTTCTTATTCCAGGATCCTATTTTGATGTAATTCTCAGCTTTTTTTTTATGAGGAAATAAGGTGTGTTATTTTAATAATCTTTGTTATACTACTTGACTTACACAAGCCTTATCACTTCCCTAAGGATGGCATTACTTAGGCAGTTATAGTATATGTGTTAATGACTACCAGTAGTAAATACATACTTATCAGATTCAGTTTAACAACAAAGCATGATATAGCTTTTCAATATTTTCCCATAAGCAAGGCTTTGAAATCTGTAATATAATTAAATATGTGGTGTAATATGTTGAACTTTTGTTTTTATGGGTATGTATAAATAAAACGCACATGGGTGTGCACACAAACATTCAAACATACCTCCTTCAGTGAAAACTATTACTTCATCATATGCTCAGAATTGCTGCCTTCAGTTAATGCTGTTTTGCTGTTGTTTCTGTTATGATGCTTAATTTTTAATGAAATTAAAATGTAGCTTTCTTTATTCTTGGACCATTTCACATTGAATTCCACAAGGAAATGTGCAAGGGCAACATTAGGTTTGCATTAGTGTTATTTTTCAGATCATGCACATTTTGCAGTCATTGAGGGTTCAAAGCCCATGACAGTTTAAATAAGGGGGCCATTTAAATTGTAGACCTGAGAGCTTTTCAATTTTTAATGTTTGGTTTCTCAATAAGAAGATGCTGATATAATTTAAGATGAGTTATTGAATGGAACACAGTGAACTGCTCCTGATGTAGGTTTCACTGAGGTAACCTTGGCCGTGGGACTGGTGAGATTCATACCAGTTTATCGGTCTCAGCATAGGAACTGGAATACCCAGTTGTGTGGTGAAACCTGGACTTCGGCTTTGTAGAATTATGTCCAAGGTCAGATACCCAGATAACATCTATCTGATAGGTTTTCTAGTTCCAGCAATTACTTCCAAAAGGGCGTTCATTCTTCCAAAGCATACAGGCGGGCTGTTAATCTGTTACATTTGTTTGAGCAAGGCTACGATGGCTTCTCAAAGTGCTAGAAACATCTTCAGCTTGCAAACCAACTTTGTTAATTCCACAAACTGCTTCAGCTGACAGGGAAAAAATGCTGCAGCTCAGAGGTAGTTATCCTCTCATTCCAACCAACTGGTCATTCCAATCATTTCCCTCTCCCTTCCTCTATTCCTACTCAGCTGTTTATGCGTGTAGTAAATCAGTCCAGAGAGAACTATCTCGAGAAAGAGCGAACTGGCTGATCCCAGTATAAATGGAGCTGGAGGAATTAGAGCTTGTAGCATGAATGAGTTGATTTCATCATCATGTGAAGACAGTGATGTAGCAAATTGGAGTTGTTTGCATAATCAACAACCTCCTAAGAATCTGTTAGGATTATAAAACAATACTCATGCTGCCCTTAAGGAGACACTTATTAGACAAGTCACCTCAAAATGAGTTCTGAGTAAAGGCATACATTTGCTGACAATTCAGGGTAATGCTGTAACTTCTTAATTTTGGTATGACAGATCAGAGCCCCTTGAAGGCACATGTTAAACTCTGTCACCTTAACCATCTAATTAGTCCTCACTAACAAAATTAAATTTTTCTTGGTCTCTTTAATGTGCAAAAGCAAACAGGAGTCCTGTTTTTCTCTTTATTTCCTGGGAGTGGCGTGCAAACATTGTGTGTTTTACTTTCATGGGCCATATTTTTCCAATATTCTTCTGAGTAATTAAAACTCTGGTCTAATACCAATTAAGGGACAAAACTGTCTAGTTCAGTGGAATTGAATACCTGTTACTTAAGGGAATATCTCTGCTGTTGGTTTCACTGTGATTGGTTGGAGAATGTTGACTTTTTTCATGCCAGTATGCCCTGCTAATTGTGCTTTTTATGGCTTACAGTTCAGCAAACCTCCATCTTCAAATATGTCTGAAATGCTCTTGAAAGTCAGTCCAGTTGTATCCTAGAGTAAATTTGAAAAGGGAGCTGAAAGCTTGCTCATTGTTGAGTTGTATCCCAAAGAACAAAGAAAATGTTGGATTGTACAGAGAAGGGAATAGCACGGGAAGGTTAAAATGCCATTATTGAAAACTAAGACTTGTATTTATTTGAATGGCTATGATCTGGTTACTGTTTTGCAAGAGAAAACTAGTAGGTTCGGAGACAAAATAGTGAGAACACTAAGTTTTTTATAGGAGAGAAGACTGAAAATATTGTTTCATTTCAAATGTGAATGAATAAAAAAGTGCATGGTAGCCTGAAAAGAAATAATAATTAGCACAGATTGAGAAGGTAGAATAGAAGAATCCAGTTAGTGTTAAGTGATGCTCTTCAAATGTAATAAGAGCAAACCTATAATTGATTCATGGAGTTCTGTTAAATGGTACTGAACAACTTGAGTCTGAAAAATTTGTCACTGTTTTGTAGCCTTGACAATTACTGGCCCATTGCAATGGGGAGGGGTACAAACATGCGTGTATATAGAAAACATATATTGTCATTTGTAAATTCACATTTTTCTTTAGTGAATCTGTTCTGACACAATCCGATTCCTTCATAATTATGTACATGTGTACACTTATGTCAGTTAAATAGATGTGTATGTAGTGTATACATATTTTATGTATGTGAGTGTTTTTATATGCTTATAAGTGGTTATTTATGGCTTTTTTAGTGTAGCAAAGGAAAAATGAAGAGAAAATGCAATAGCTTTCTAGATGAAGAAACTAGAAATGTAATAAATATCAAAGAGAAAAAGTTATTTAAACTGAAAAAGAATGTTGGTAAAGAGCAAAAAGACATAATAAGGAGACTAGTAAGTTTTGTCAGGAACTTTGTAGAAGGCTCCAAGCTATCATTAGAGTTATATGCTGTAGAATGATGTTGTTAGAATAGAGGGAGTAAGTAAACCCTGCTAGTTTTAATTCAGAACTTGATAAATTTGAATTGGATAAGATAGTCAACTGTAGATTGGATCTGTAATCTAGAAGGTCCTCTCCCCTGTCCCATATGCCCAAATGAATAGCTTCAAGTGCTTCAATATGATGTGGATGTAATATTAAATTACATATGATATCACTCTTATATACACATTTCAATGACCATTTTTCTTTAAATTTTACTATTCAACACATTTGTTTTGCTAGCATGAGAGAACTGCCGGAACCACCCTGTAAAACTGGTGTGCAAGTTGCCATAGCAATTGAATCAGAGTTCTGTGGTGTTCCCTTCCTGAGTCTTAATTCTATTTGATTAAGATAACAAACCAATATTTCACATTTTGTTCCCATTTTTCTGGCTTGTTAGAGAATAGATCCAGACATTTTTGAATTCTTATGTTCCTTGCCCTACATGTGCTTGAATATACTGACTGTTTTAACTTACCTGCAGTTTAGATTCTTTGTCTGCTTAGATTGTTTATGTGCATTGTGGACAGCACAGGACAAGGCCAAGGATTGCAAATGATCTCTAACATCTTGGGGATCTGTTCTTGTGCTTTAAATGTTGTCCCTCAGTGAGGCTCCATTTGACAACATTTCTAAGCTGTATTCCTATTTAAAAATAATAAGTGACAAGTCTTTCTTTTCCCTGCTTTGCTGTTGATCCTAACAATTGTAAACTCAGGAAGAATTTACTAAGAAGGCTCTGCTTAGATCTTCACTTGCTGCAGATTTTCCCAGAGGCCACATGTAATAAAAGATAACTTCTCTCCTTGGGTGTTTTCAAATCATCCAAGAAAGACTGAGGGAGGGAGAAGAGAGAGGGAAAACTGCCATGTGACAGAGGGTTTGAGGAAACACCAAGGCCTGTGTTCAGTATTTCTACTGCAGTGACCAAGGAGAAGAAAGGCTTTCTTAGACTGTTCAATCTGCCTTCTATCCTGGGTCATTGCACCGTTGTTCATGGAGCACTGTGTTCATGTAGAGAGAGTCACTGTGGTCTGAAGGGGACACAACCTACAACTAAGTATGGCCTGAGACAAGTGAAGGCAGAGTTAGTGGGAATTCAGGCTTTTTGTTCTAGAAAAATACACGAGAACTTCAGGAAGAAGCAGGAAGTTATGCTGATTGGGAGAAAACCTCAAAATTCTAAAGCTTCCCACAGAAAGGGAATTCTAGAAAACTAACATTCTTGAAAGTCCTGAAAATGTAATTTGATTTTCTCTTGTTGCTGAACTTGAGCAGATAATTGCCCTCAAATTCCTGAGATGTCATGTGAAATCTGTTTCCATAAACAGGTGCTCATAGCAAAACTGAATATGAAGATCCCAGATGAGTTGCCAGTTTTGCAACTTTATTGAACATGCAATAATACTTGAGGAAAACTGTTTTTATGAATCAATATTCTTCAATGAAAATCCATTCAATGAGAAACTTTCCAGCTATAATTTATTTCCAGTTGTAATCAAAATTTTTCCTAAAGGTTATTCAAGAAGTCTCTGAAAGAAAGGCTTCTTGGGATCCTTGCCTTATTGACAAGACTAATCCCAAACTGCAGGAGATAAGTAAATAAATAACTGCTTCATTTTGTATTAGTAAGGTGGCTAGTAATGACCTTTATGTGTTTAATAGAAAGTCTTCTCAATCTTATATGTGGCAGGAAAATGATATTAGGTTTTTTCAGTAGTTTACTTTGTGTTAGGTTCCCTTTAACAGTCACCTCTGATGGCTCCTCAAAACCTGAATGGTTTGTTCATTTTCTTATTCCGTAGGTTTTTGGTTGAAAGACTATATCTTTATGGATAGTAGAGCTCTAATATTGTTTTTTTTAATAAGGTACTGTGTGTTAGTCATAGATTGATGTCTTCTGGAAAATAGAAAGTACTTCCAGTTTTGAATTTTGGTTCAGAAATATTTGTTCCCACTGAAGTGGAAGCCTGTCTGATGAAGCAGCTTCCTTGTCAGATCTGCAGCTGTACCTGGAACGGGTCTGATGGCACTTGCTCTGGTTTCCTTACTGACTGATATCAGCCTGGTTATTCTGGCATGTCTGTGGACCCCTCTTGGACTGTGGGAAAAATGGCTGCACTTTGCTGTGTTCCTGAGCCAGTCAGAAATAACATGGGGTTTTGTTTTGTTTTCTGTTATGAATCCCAGAAGCTTGACCTGGGTTACTGTGTGGTTTCTGGCACAAATACTTCCAGTATAGGCCTTTTCTGATCAGTCCTATCAACAGGGCAATGGACTAGGGAGCTGCTGTCCTACCCAGGGTTTTTGCCTGGTTAATGCCCTCTAAGAGGAAGGGTCACTTGTCCAAACCTCAAATCCTAAGCAAGAGAGTATCATGTGCCCTTCCTCTGCTTGGAAAAATGGATGGGGAAAGGCATATGGTTATTGCTTTTGGAGGGCCTTCTTGAAAGGCCTTCAGCTCCAGCTGGGATTCTTGGAGACTAAGCTGTAAAAGCGAAAGCCTGTTGGTGAGGTGTGGTGGACCTCTGTAAGGTTAAAAATTACTGGTCTTCAATGGAAATCCTTCATATTCTCTTTTTTCTGAACTTGGATATTGTTGGGGATTTTTTGGAGTTAATATGAATTTTGCCTGGAAGAGCTACCTGTGGTGCATCCTCAGTGGTTTCTAGCGGCTTATAGCACAGATATTGAGTGATATAAATATCAAAGTGATGTAAAAATAAGTAAGCAAGGAACAATTTCAAGAGAACCATATGTACATTTCTTTAGCAAGAATCACATGTATAGAATTGGTCCTATTTTTATGGATGGCATTTAGGAGAGAAATGAGCTCCAGCTGGAAGCATGTGACTAATCATCTCCACAAGTCACCTCTTACAGTATTTGCCTTACAGGTACACACTTCTGACACTAAGAGTTGTGGAAGTTTGACCCTGGGCAAAACCAAACAAGGCAACACCGTGCAGAGCTTCCCAGGACCAACACAGGTTTTCCCCCCCCAACCCCACCACAAAGGGGAAAAAACCAGTGAAAAAGCTGAGGGGAAGGAGAGAAAACTTAAAAGCTTCAGACCGTGAGGGGAACAGATATATACATATATTTATTTACAGAGGAGGAAAAGGGAACTTAGCACTATATGCACACTACATGAATACCAGGCAAATACAGGGAAAGAGGGGTAATTCAAACAGTACTATATAGGTACTATATATACACCCAAGGAAGACAGATAAGGCACTATATTACCCAAATACAGAAGTACCCAGCCCCAAACTGCGATCTTCCTCCCACACCACCAGAACCAATGAGAGACTGCCCCGGCTGCAGGAGAGACTGCACTGAAGAGACTGACCGAAGGAAAAGTCCGAAGACAGCGTATCCCAGAACTTCATCCCTCACTCTTCTATCCCCCGTGATGTGAGATAGTAGGGAATACCTCTGATTTGTTAATGTGTGTCGCCTGACTTGTTTCCCAGGAAGGCCTAAAATACAACAAACCTAGCCAAAGCCTAAAATTTAAACTACCACAACAGTGATGGTGATCAGCACAAAAAAGGGGCAATTCAACTACTGAAATTTTTGAAGAATAAAAGCTGCTCTTTTCTGACAAAGTGAGGAAATTTCCTCATGGCAGTGCTGGAGAGAAATTCCTTTCTGAAATGTGGGAAGTGGCAGTGACCAGCTCCAAAACCGTGCTTGTACCATGTGGCCTGTGCTTTTGCCATACATCTCTGAAATGCCTGTTCCTGACCTCTTTCAGAGAAGGGATTAAGAGCTAACCCCAGCCTGATCTAGGCATAGCTGGAGTTGCAGTCCCTGCTGTGACAGGTCTTCAGCCAGGATGTGCAACAGAGAAACTGGACTGCAAATGTGGAATACCCTGTTAACAGAAACCAGAATATCTAGTTACAAGATGTCTTCCCAGAATTATATTATCTTTTAATGAAATATCTCTACTGAACAGAGAAAAAGTTCTTTGCATGAAGTATGTTTTTGGGAGGGTCTTAGGCAACTGAAGAACCCGGACACCTGAGCACTGTCTATTGCATGTGTAGAACATACTGCAGGTGTGCACATTTATACATGACTTATGTGTGTCGATGTATGCACATACATAGAAAAGCAGATATCAAACATGTGTATGTACTTCTGCATCTTCCCAGTGTGTTTTCCCAGGCTTTTTCAGGGAAGGAATGGGAACTGGGTAGGATTCTGAGACTGATGACTTGGAGGAGCCATCTGTTGGCTCCAATCCATTTTGTAAACACTTTTGTATTGTGGCTGTGCCAAATGTAGAACGTGTGTTAAGCAAGTGACAGTTGATGCATTTACAGTAAGGGCATTCTTATGTATGAACTTGTACTGTTTAATTTTGAAGCAGAAGACAGTATATCTATAGTCACCCAGTATTGTTTTCTTAATCCAAATAAGAAACCATGTACTCCTCTTTTTATACAAACTGTCGAAGTGCAGCTGATACTGTAGTACAAAGCTGATGGAGCTGAGGTATTTTATACTAGCTGAAGACCTTGTCTTGTGATCTCAGAATGAACAGTTCAATGTCATGCCAAATTCTTGAGTTGTTTGTTCACAAAATAACTTCTGTGCAAAGCTGCAAACTCCAAGAAATGTCTCAATTGTAATAATCTTATGTACTGATTTTTTAATTACTAAGAAGAATCCAGAACTACTTATGAGCTTACATTATTTTGTTTTCAAATTATGTAGTTTGTGGAAGGAGTTGGATATAATATGCTACTCTTTCTCTCTTAACTTCACTGTACAGAGAACATCAATATTCAGTATCTTGAAAGTGACAATGAACGCTGAATTGCTTCCAAGTAACTCTTCCATTGATAGGACAGAGACAAAAAATAGTTTGAAAAACATAAGGAAAAAACCCACCCCAAAAAAGCTCAACAAAAACCCTATTGCTACATACACTAAGATTTGAAAACAATTTTCATTTTGCAAAGAAAAACCTCATGGTTTCATAGCACGAATGCAACAGTCTTGTCTTGTTGCACATCACCTGCAATGGCAGTGTATTTTTCCAAGAGTCTCTCAGTAATGGTGTGACAGTGGAATGGGAGATTTGATCTCTATTTAAGGGGTTTGCTTTGACTCACATTAGACTGCAGTGTCCTTCTGTACATGAAGGCAAAGATTTACTTAAGAAGAAAGCCTGCTTGAGTTGTTTTGTGATCTGAGACCTGACCCAAATGTTGAAGAAGTAACGCTTGTCTGCAGAAGGCTTTGGTTCACACACTTAAGTATCTTGAAAGGGTTAGAAACCTGATGCAAATTCTTAATTTAGGACATCTGGTTTTAATGGCTTCAAAAAACCTCCTTGTTCCTTCTTTCGTGCTACTGTTACTAAGTTGTTCTTTTTGGTGCCCATTTTATATTTACAGCGTAATTTTCCCAAGTGGAAGCTTAACATCAAGTCAGTGTTGCATTCCTACATGTACAGTAACAGTCGTTATTAAGCATTTTAAGGCTCCTTTGGTGTTACTGGGCAGTTCAGTAAAGTGAAGATAGAAACAGTTGTTGCAAGCTAAATATCTGCTGGGATTTGTGTTCAGTATTAGAATAACTAAATAGATTTGAAATACTGAGAAACAGAAACTTCTTTAAAATCTGTATCAACAATGTCATATTAATTACTAGGAAAGAAAGCTGTTCACTGGAAGGGAAGTTTTGTCTTTGAGATTTTTTTTTAAATTCTTTTCTGTGGGGGGAAAAAAATCCCAGCCCGCAGCGCTATAGTGCTGCATATAGCTGACATTTGAAAGTGAGTGGAGTGAACATTATGCACTTAAGTCTTCCATGGGACTACTCAGATGTAGAAAATTAAGTAGATCATTTCTGTTTGTGGGCTAGAGCCTTTTCTTTTGGACATCTGATTCACTAGTTCATAGTTGTGTTCAATCTGTGTTAAACTAGACAAGCCCAAAGCCTTTTAGGCACAGCTGTTTCACTGATTCTACAGTGGGTGTCATTTCAGATTAATTTAGTTTTTGCAAACTTCAGCCTGACTACGCTTAGCATGATTTTATTTTGATGTCCCTTTCTAGAACCTGCTATGCTGGTTAGAAGCTGTGGCCACCAGCCTTCCCAACCCAGCGTTTAAGGCCACCCTTGCCATCCAAGCTGCAGAAGAGACCATATTAAAATATATAGCCAAAAAATAGGCTTGTTTGGAGAGATCTATGCTTGAAACAAAGTTAAGTCTTCTGACTTTGTAACAGAGGCACTTAGATAGCAGCTCTACTGCTATAGTAGAGAGGAAAATAAGGGAGTTAAAGTGAATAGAGAGAAGCAAAGGATTGTGGACTCCTTCACTTGGCACAGGCTGGTATACAGCCTAAATACAGCAATAGAAGGCCAGCTGATGTTAAATCACATAGGAAAATTCCCTCACTGCCACACAATTACTCTAATTGGTCAAAAGTTATTTTGGCGTCAGGCTTACATCAAATTTGAAACATTCCTAAAAGGAAATAGTGAGGACATTAGCAAAGGAGTTGACCTGAATCTAACAGCACTTTGGCTCTGGATGTTCCTGAGTGCAGCAGTGGTCTTGAGGGTCTGGGCACTGGTGACTTGGTAGTGGAATCTATTAGTTCTTCTGCTCCATAGCGTCTTCAGTTTCATTCTTCATAATTATTTTCTCTCATTACCTGGGATATCTAAATAAGGAATTGAAAACTTGATACCCATGTTCCTCCTGGTTGCTAGTTTCCTCCTTTTGTGCTACCCCTGGATGCTGTGCTGCCTGTGTTTTCCCATGGCTGCTCCCAGCACAGACCAAGCTGTAGAATCAGTGGTGGAGTACAGACAGCACTGCCTTCACCACCATGTGCCTCTGAAGTGCCTGATTGTTAGACTGGAACTGTCAACTCCATTGAATAGCTATTTAGCTGTGATTAGCAGCCACTACTTGACATATGTTGTTCAACTATATCCTATTGGACTTGTGTCAGGCAATCTATTTACACTGGATTAGCAAATCTATAGCAAAGCTGTCTTGGCTGATTTAATAATTTTTCTCCCGGTGAAACTTGTGCTGTTTTCAGTGGACAGAATCAGATGTTGATGATGTGGAATCCAGGAATGAGTAATTTGTAAGACAAGTGACCTTAGATTGTTAAAACACCCCCACTGTGCGGTCCACTTATGCTGTTGAAATACTAGGGAGTGTGGTGGTGATGGTGTACTCTACACGGTCGGTTCACATGCTTGAAAGTCCTTATTAGTAAGCTTAATTTCCAGAGCAGAGTGAGAAGAGAATAAAAATGATCCACATCATGTTGTACTCCCAGCTGGTATTGAGAAGGGGCTGAAGTAGTGTCAATGGGCTGATCTGGCAGTAGCTTCTGGTTATTAAAAAAAAAAAAAAGATGCCCCTGGTCATTCTCCATTATGGTATTTTTGCCAGTTTAGTAAAGCTGAAGGATTTTCAATATAAAGAATCTGTTTTCTATTAATTTTGTAGAGTGATGGACACTGGGGGTCTTACCATCTGTGTGATAAAGGGGAATTTTCAAAGTTCACTGGGAGATGGAAACACTATAGGAAACCTACTTACATTGTCTGGTGTGATACAGCTCTCCCCGTCACACAGTCCATCGGGCATTGACCTCTTGTCAGGTTTTAACCCCAACTGCCAACTAAGCACCACACAGTTGTTTGCTCATCCCACCTCCTGCCACTCCACCCACACCTGGGAGGAGAATCAGCAAAAAAGTACAACTTGTGGGTTGATGTGGAAGTAGTTTATTACCTGAAACAAAACAAAATATAATAATACCAATAAAAATTGTAATGAAAAGGAGAGAGAGAGAAGAATAAAACCCAAGAGAAACAAGTGATGCCCAACACAGTTGCTCACCACCTGCTGACCGATGCTCAGCTCATCCCTGGAAAGTGACCAGCCCCTCCCTGCCAACTCCCTTCAGTTTATATACTGGACATGATGTTCTGTGGTGTACAATATCCCTTTGGCCCTTTCCAGTCAGCCGTCTCAGCCATGTTCCTTCCCAGCTTCTTGTGCAGCTCCTCACAGGCAGAGCATGGGGAACTGAAGTGTCCTTGATTTGGGTAAGCACTACCTAGCAACAACCAAAACATCAGTGTGTTATCAATGTTATTCTCATAGTGAATCCCAAACACAGCACTGAGCCAGCTACTGAGAAGAGAATTAACTCTCTCCCAGACCAAACCAGGGCACCTCTCCTAGTGGTTTGCCTTTCTGGTGACTGTTTAATTTTTAATTTGAAAACTTCATCTTTTGACCTGCCTCTTCCCCATTCTTTCACATTGCAAGTAGGAAAACTTCAGCAGGTCGGATTCTTGCACAGTCTTGGACACAAGTGCAATAGTTGCAAATGGGTCTACTACATTGTAGCTCATAATCTGTAGAAAATACAAGACTTACCTGTTCTTCCGCACATTTGAGTTGTGTAAGGATCAACAGCAAACAAGAGCTGTGGAACTCTTTCCTAGGAGTGAGTAAAACATTCAGCGTCAAAGCATAGCTTGGATAAAAGGAGCTTTGGAACTGTCAGAAGTAAGTCCCTCGGTAAACATCCTTATAAGAGACCTTCATATAGGTTTATTCACTTTTGATGTATCATAAATAATGCAGATTTATTGTCCATCTGGACAGTAGGTTTTTGCCAACTGCTACCAGGCCAGCTGCAAAATTCACTGACTACAAGCTTTGCAGCTGCCACATGCAGTCAGTGCCAAGAAGGAGCACAGTGCTTGGACTGGTGTGCTGTACTGGAAAACAGATTAACAAGGACTGAGACATCAAAAGTAAGGGCTTATGTATGGGCAAGAACATTTGTTTTAAGAAGGCTGCTTGAAGAGAGAAGGCACCTGAGATCTAATCACCTTTGTTTGCAGTGGCCCTCATGATCTTGTTTCCTATTGTAATGCATATTATCTGCACTTTGTGGTATGTTGTAATAAGAGCTACAAAAATGCATAGAATCTCTACCTACCTATGATTTTGAAGTCTCCATCTGGATGCTTTTATTTTTTGGTTTTAGTCTTCCTTGGCTTGTAGGTTGCTTATCTGAACAAAATGGTAGACATCCTTCCTTAGGGACAGTTTGCTGTCAGCATCTTCAGGCTGTTTTGGCCCCTATGGTTTTGGATTTACTTGGCCCTCAAATATTTGGGATACCCGCCATTTCCTTGAGCAACTAGTCTGCTTTGATTGTCACTCAGGATTTTGTTGACATTCTTCCAACTGCTGGGTACTTTGGAATGCATGTCCCAGTGGACCTGAAGATGCTGATGAGGAGCCTGGGGCTAATGCTCTGTAAATTGAAACCCAGAGCTCATAGCAAAGGTGATTGAAACTCTGACACCAGGGGAAAATACAAGGTTTAAATTGAAGATGAATCTAAGATTATTGCAAGGTTTTTTTTCATTAAGAGGATGTTCTTTACCTTCAGGGAGAGTCCATGCTTTTTGACCATAGGTATTAAGTTGGGTAATATATTTAGATGTCTTCAAGCACAAAGCCTATGCTTTGGACACCCGCTGTATATGTTAGCTTTAAAAAACAGTGTTAAGTTACAACAGGAATATAGCTTTCTAATAAAGAGTTCAGCTGGATAAAGGTAACTACCTTAATTTGAAGGCATCTGTTATTCAGCCATGTTCTCCAGCTGCGTTAAGGTTCAGGGCAGATTTTCAGCTGCCAAAAATCAATGTCTGCTTTTTTTTACTGTATTGGGTCTATGCAGGTTAACATGAGCTGAGAAGCCAGACATTACCTTGTCTTGGTGTGTGTGCCTGGGTGATTGTGTTGCTCTGCTCATGTTGTTCAGCAACCCTAGCACTGCACTTGAGAGTTTTCAAGAGCAGGAGGAGCAAACACCTTGATTATTAACTCTGTCTTCTTCCAGACCACAGTTCATGGCCTGGTGGGAATCAGTCTTCCCTGCCACAGAAAACAGCATCATAGTACCTTAGTGGGGAGGCCTGAATAAATGTGTATACATAACTATGAGATGCCTAATATCTTTTCAGCCCTAAACTTTTCTAAAAATCCTGATTTTGCGAGATTGGTGTGTTATTGATGAGTGATCCACAATTTTTCTTAGTGTCAGTCATGTTATACTTCATGAAAAGAGGCTTTTGTGAGGGAAACTAGCCTAAGCTAGCATAAAGCTCTGATCATTTCAGAGTTTGTGTTCAGTCCTCCATTGCAGTGTTCTGATTTTTCATTCACCAGTTATTGGGGCTACGTTGAATAGAATATGTTGGGAAATGTGATCCTGTTATGTTTCCAGTCCTGGCACCATTGTGTGTCTCCAGACAGTCCTGTCTTTACAGATAGTAAACATCAATGGATCTATCTTGAAAGTGACAACGGTATTGCATCAGAGGTTGGAATGTACTTTGTCATGTACAATCTTCTTCACAAAGTTTTGAGTTGTGAGAATCACTTCTTTAGAGCTGATGATATCTCTGTACTCCAAATTAATCTTGAAACCAAACAGATAAATACTAATATTCTTCTGAAATTATGACCATTCCTAACAAAGAGAAGGATAAAAAGCCCAGGGGAATTTAGCCCCCTAGGCATTTATGTTAGTCCAGTCAGCACTGCAATGAAACCTGCCTTTCCCCAACCACTAAATGATCATTTCTAAGGTTATTCTGCTCATTCTCAGGATGTCCTATTCTGAAGAGACACATGCTGGAAGGATCAGTTCTATCTGAAAAGCTATGAAGCAGTCAGAGCTGGAAGCTAGTGCCAAGGCTTACCAGATTTTAGAACATGTGCATGCCTGACACAGCCTTGCTAATCCTGCTCTGGCCTCTTCTGAGGCCCAAATGCACTCAGAGTTGCTTTTTGGGTCTGCCTGTGTAAGGATGATGTTTCCTGGCTGGTGTCATATTCACTCAAAAAAATGCTGTTATGACAAATTCCATGTTCAGTCTGAAACAGAGCTATGAAAGGTTACCGTCTTTTTAGAGTTTGTAAACCTCTGCTTGTGTTCTTCATACATGTTTCCTTTGGGAGCTTCTAAGTGTCTTTGGAATTGGACTGTTACTACTTCGGGAACAGAGCCTACACAAACTATGAAATATTGAGTTATTTAGTGATATTTATCTTTTTCTAAAATTAAGAATTAGGAGTAGTGATTTCAAGTTGCTTTTTTACAGATATTCTTGGAGACAAAAGAATTCTATCAGTTAATGAATTGACTCAAGCTGCCAAAATTCATAACAAAATTCATAGTGATGTCCCAAGCATTTAAATAATTTCAGTGAAAGCAAATCTTTCATTAAGTCTCAGGTAGCATTGCTGTAATACTTATTTATGCAAGTAGAAAAAAGGAAGGTGGAAAAATTTTCTTTATGCAAAGTAAATTAGACCGTTTCAGATGAACAAAAGTCTCCTGCAATATGTATAATGTTTACCTACCATTGTAACATAAGTGACTGTGGAGAATATTACTTTTCAATGAAGACATTATAAAATTTTAGTTATGTATAATTACTTTGAGGCAAGTAGAAACACCGTATGGAAAATCAACAGAATTCTTTCAAAACTGGACTCAGCCTAGAAATATTTATCCCAAGACCTAGGTGCTGGAGCTGACTGCCTTTAAACATTCAGAACTTCAGCTGCCCCCAGTTTTATGGCTTTCATGCTTAGCTGTCCAGCGTATATTGAGAATGAAATGTGCTTTGTGCTGCTCATTCAAATAATCTGCTAACTGAAGTCCAGTGACAAAACCTCTGAACTCTGGAATCTGTGCACACTGAGATTTTATGAAACCTTCCCATGTTTGTGATGGACTCGGCCAGCCCTCGGAACGGAACTTCCCCAGGTGCATTCAGCTTGGCCCTGTTTCTATTAAAATCCATTTTGTGGGAACAGGTGCTAATATCAGCTTGTTACAGGCTACAGTTAATGAGTTGGAGACACCCATCATGATGATGGGGTGAGTGGTGAAGTCCAGTCATGGATTTTGATGGCCAAAATGTGCCATTGTGGCCTCTAATATGTGCCCTAGAGGACTTTATTGCAGCTGTAAAAATAGGACTTTTAAAACATGAAGCATATTTATAAGAATTTACAATTAGTCAAAGATTGCTTTTGAGGGAAATACTGCAATATAAAGCAGCTAATTGAGCAGTATAAGCCATAAACACCTCAGGGAAGCTCTTAAAGGGCACTTTTAAAGTTGACTTGAGAAATCTGCTGGGGTTTTTTAAAGTATTCCTGCCTCTAGCAACACTTCTTTCAAAAGCTGACAGGCAACGAGGGGATTGGAGTCAAACTTTGCTTCCATGAAAGGAAGTGGTAAATCCCCATTGACTTCCACTGCCGGTCCACTTTCATAAAACAAGGTGGTAGAAGACCTGGCAGACACTGGTGGAGCGGGGAATGGCTTTGGGGGCCGCAGGAGGCTTCCCTTTTATGACTTTGTAAAATGACTCACATGAGCAAGGTGGGGAGAAGAAAGCATATATTTTTCTCTGCTCGTTTTTGGATCTAGCTCTGTATGGCAGTAGGAGCAGAGATGATCACAAGATTTGTATATCAATTTGAGGAAATTTTGGCTGTACAGTCATTGCTGAAACTGGCTCTTCATCTCTGTTGAGCCCAGGCTTCACCTTTAGTTCATGCAGTGTTTGTACCGTTTGCAACTTGCCTGATCTCTGCCTGCATCACATGCAAAATGGAACAATCTTTATGTAGTTCCCAGGAACTGGCTGTGCTAGCAGCATTCTTCCGATGAGCAAGTTGAAGATGTTACATTGTTTGCATTAGGGAATTTTCCTTAAACTTCAAATGGACCATTAATCAAATCAGTGAATTTTAAGGCTGCTCAAGATTGCCTACTCTTTTCCTCGGTCTCTCTCTTCATCAGAGTGTATTGCTAAAATGAACCAAAGTTTTAAAAGTATTTCAAAGTTGTCTTCACATCTTCTATGTTTGCTAAAATTTTGCGTTGTTTTAATTTTGTAATTTTATTACTTCAAAGTTTATTATTTTTATATTTATTCCTTAACTACAGTAAGCTTTAAAGTATTTTTCAAATCTATTTCAAACTACTTTTCAGTCCTTAAGTTCTGTTAGCAGTGAATGGATATTTTTGTACCAAATTTATTCAGTTTCCATGTAATGTATGAAAAACAGCACTTCTACATGAAGTAAATTTTATGATACTAAAATATGTTGGGCAAAAATGTATTTTGAAAATGCTGACCAACGTTGTTCTTTTCATGGAAAATCCCGTTTGCTGAAGTGCGTCAAGGTGGTTACATTGACCTGACTCCTTTTCAGGTGGATGATGTAGTTCCTCACAGGGACTTTTAAGTTCATGGCTTTCCCTGGTGAAGCAATTATTCTGATGATGATTATTCTTAGCCCTCTTCAGACTGAGGTTTGTAAACCATAGAACACCCAGTGTTTAAATTCTTCCAGTCTTTGCTTAGTACAGGAATGCAAAGAAGGTCTCAATGGAAATTGTTATTCATGCTTTAATAGCTGCTATGGACCTAATATGGAAGATATTGAAGCCCCTGTGACAGGCTTACTCTGGTGTGGTGCTTAAATAATTCACCATCAGATTAAAGAGCTGATTTGATGAACTTGAGGAACTCTAGGGAATTGGCTGAGACATTGCCAATGTAATTTGACCTGTATAGTAAGATTAATTAAAAGTCCCAATCAAGCTCTCTTCGGAGACAATGCAAGTTTCAAATGAGCCCAAAATGAGGCCAGAGATTTGGGCTGAGATTTCCAATGCTACTTTAAGTATTTGTGAATTCAAATCCCACTGAGATAAACAGAAGCTGGGCATCAAACATAGGTGGCTTGCAAATTTGTCTGGAATTTCAACAGTGATCTTTCAGTCCTACTGAGAATTGTAATATGTGGTATAAAGGAAATAAACAGGGGTTCTAACCCAAGTCTGGTATCTCTGTTAGGACTGGCTATGCCAGAACACATTGGAAAATTGCAGGCACATCCGTGTACTCTCCCTAATGGGTCCAGCCTATTTGCCTTCCACTGATGTTCTGTCTTTATTGCAAAGTTACTGCTTGGGCAAGGAGCTTTAATGTATTAATAATCAGTGCCTTAGGCCAGGTATCAGCTGGCTTTTATTATGGCAGTCTGTGTGGTCCCACATTTAACTCCATGGGCGTAGAAGTAGAGAAGCTACTGTCACCTTCATTTATTTCTCAGATAACTGAACAAAACTCTTCCAGATCTCTGCTCCATTGCTTTTGCTAAGCAATTCCTTTCTGCATTATTTCAACAAGTAAGGAGATTTCTGGCCAGAGATAGTTAACTATTTGCATACAGACAATCCTGTTGTTAGTATCAAAGCTGTTGTGATCGTTCTGTCTTTATTTTCTGGGGTTTTTTTCAATCCCCACAAGCAACTTTGCACGGTTTGGTTTTAGTGCCTGTTTGTTAGCACTGGAACGGTCTTCAAGAATTACATCAGTTATCACTACATATATCATGATGAATTTATATCCTGAATGAAGTAGATAATGCTTTCTCTTAAATAATATTTAATTAGGAAAGATAGAAAACAAAATTAGGAGTAAAGTTTCATTTTTAAAACTGCTGACATATTCGACTACATTGCTCAAGAGCAATAATTTTGTGATGTGGGGAAAACAGAAGGTATTAAAACATTTAACATGATAAAAGTTTGATACCAGTAAAATTAGAGCATTTTTTAGCAAGACTATTTTCCCTCTTTACCCATAGAGTTGCAGGAGAATTTCATTTTTCCTTAAGAGTTTAATTCTCCAGGTAAACAAAAATAAACAAAAAATGCACGTGGAAGGTGCCTGGTTACCAAGCTACCAAATTCCAAACTTGAAAATGTTGGCTTTAGTTTTCTAAACTGGGCGGGAGGGGTTGGGGTGGGAAAGAAGGAAAAAGAAATTAACATCCTGAGGAATGTTTTTTGTGTTTCCTGTAGTGTTAGGGGCTAGCCAGTGTAATAAATTCCTTTTCAATGAACACAGTAAGTTCTACGTTAGTTTAAGGTTCTTCTTTAATTGTCTATTTCTTCAAATGACTCCATGCATCCACTCAAATTTTGCATGGCAGTGCCAGAATGTGCCAGGGAATTCAGCACCAGATGTGTCTCTAATCTGTCCTCCTCACTCTGCTGTTACATTCCCTGTTCAAAGCAGTTATATTTGGAGCATTTGCTTGCCCTAGCTCCGCAGGCTTCACTTTAGATGCACACACAGAAGCGCCCTTTGGAGGGCTGTGGTAAGGTTTGCACCTCCCTGTTGGTCTAAACACTCGTTGTTACAAAAAACCTCAAAGTTCAGTGCTGTGGAGGATACACAACTGAGATAATCTGGGCTGTGTATTAAAAGGCCTTGGTATCTTGTCAGCACAATGGCCTATTACCAGATGATCGTAGTTTGTAGTTTATTTGAACATGTTTCATAGCTTGAAACTATCTTTTTACTTCGACTACCAGGAGTGAACACTGAATAACTGCTGTTGCCCAAGGTACAACTTCTTGCTTGTCTGGGCAGGTGTTTGGTCATGTGAACTGAACTTAGCTGTTTTACTGCCCAAAAAATAGCCTATTCCAATGCTGGCAATTTACAGGTCTGTCCCTCCAAGTGCACTTTGTGAAGAGACTGCTCCGAAGAGATCAGTAAGTGTTGGGATTATGTGGGATTGGTGAGGCTGAGCCCACCAAAATTAAAATCTTTATGAATAGCTCCCATGCCCAGGGCATAAGAACCTTGGTGATTTTGTCATATTGTCAGTTTGCTTCCATGTGAAACTCAAAGCAAACCTTGGAAGGCATTTACAGAAATAAAACCTTCATAGCACCGTTTTAGTGAAGAATGATAGACATTAAGTTACTTCTAATGTAATGATTTGCTTTGAGTGGTCAACAGAACCACTAAGAAAGGAATAGCGTCAACCTTGGGGCCAGGGAGGAAGCCTCTACCACTCAAATTATTATTCACATTCATATCAGTCTGCTTCAGTTTGATTTCTTGCACTGGATGAATGAGAAACACAAGTTCTGGATGTTTCAAAGGTTGGCATTCCAACCACAAAACGGATTGGTTTTTCTACTGTAGGTCCCTCAATTAACAAAATAAGAGTCAATTTCTGTTGAATGGCCTCAATTTTATTTTTTTAAGAAGGGAATATTATGGTCCCATCTCTTCTTCACTCATCTCCCTAATTCATTAGTAACTTATATTTATTGTATATTCACACTTATTTAGGACAGGTTGCAGACTCCAGTGGAGATGGATGTAAACTAGTTTCATGAAGAATCAGTAAGATCAGTCATTCTGATTCATCATCCCCAACACAATATTAACTAATATGCCTATAGTTATTTAATTGTGAAAAATAGTATTAATCAATGACTAGTTTGATTTCTTTCTGATAAAAAGTTTAATAACTGCATTGTGGCAACTAAGAACTCCAGCAAAGTTTACACTGTGCTAAGTACTGACCATGGTCAGCCAAAAAATATAATCCCTGCCCCAAAAAGTTTATAGTCAATGTAGAAATTGCAGTGCATGGGCAGAAAAGCAAAATACTGAGAACAGGTGTCTTGTTGTATGGGCAGAAAAGCACAATACTGAGAACAGGGGTCTCGTAAGTGTTACAGCAGAGGATATGAAGTGACGTGGGAGTGACTGATGAAATCATTTTACGATTACCTCCTGTCATACACAAAAAAACTTGGGATCAAGCGTGAGAAGCTTTTCTGGAAGCATAGCAAGTGGGTAATGAATGCTTGCATTGCGAAATGGGGGGCAGAAAGCTGTAGTTATGACAGAATATGGGAGAATAAACTAGAGTAAGATTTACTCTTGAAGGCCTTGAAATAACAGTAGTTTCTTACCCAAGTCCTCTCTAATAAAATCTGATCAAAGTCAAAAAGTTATGTGACATTAAAAATAAAATATGATTTGTTTTCTTATTTAGTGATTGCCGTATAACTTATTGCCTGCTTTTTGATTGTGATGAAGTACCTGGGTAGTGAATGTCATAATCCAGTATACTCAGAAGAGGGCAGTATCAACCTAAACAAGTGGGAACACTTAATTCAAGGATTTCAATCTGAACAGGAAAGGCTCCAAAAGGTGACACAGATACAATCGTTAAGTTTGTTAAAGCCAAAATTAAGTTTATATTCTGACATTACAACAAAGCATGTCCATTATCCAGAATTACAGGAGCATTATAGTGTCTCTTCAATGGGATGGTATTAGTTCTCTTCCACTGGTAACACATTCCTCAGAGCAGTGGTTACTGTACCTTAGTTATGATATGACACCTACAGCCTTCTACTTCAAGGTGTTTGAAACAAAAATGGAAGAAAATGAAAAAAAAGGACCAAAATTTTGAGCATTCTGTGACTGAAATGCTACTGAAGTCATAGTCCCAGTTAATGCAAATCAGGTGTCAATACAGGTGGTAACACTGGCTCTGAGGATCTCAGTTGATAGGAAACCTCTCAAGAACATCAGTTTGGCTTTGGATCTAGGATTGAGTCAGATGCAAGATTTGAATTAAAATTGGCAAATACTTGTATAGTTACATTACGGGCTAAGACTTGAGGGAATTTTCCAGAAGTTTTGACTGAACAAGGACTGGGTGACTGCAGAGTTATCAGGTGAGCCATTCCTCACCTAGCTACCCATGACTAGTAACCCTCCACATATTGAGTTAAATTCTGCTCCAATTAAATGGACCGATATGAGTTTTTAGACATTCTGCCACATGATTTTACTGTAACAAAATGCTTGCAAATTTATGCGCAAGTCCCACTGATGTCGGTGATGTGTGTGCTGAAGTGCTTTGCTGAGAGGAGAACTACAAAAGGAAGTCCAAATCCTTAGGGCAGCAGTACGGCAAGACTGTCAGCCTGCACAGTGGCAGTAGGTGATCCAGGCACAAGCGTAGGAGCTTTTCTTGTAAGAGTTAAACTGTATTCAGAATCAGGGCACCAGGAGATAAAAGTGTACATTACAAACACTATTATTCTCCTACTGATGACATTTTTTAAGTGTCTGGGTGATTACAGTTTTTTTTTCCCTGAATGTGTTTACAGTTCTTTGGCTGAAGAAGGTGTATCATGTTTCCTGTGATTCCTTTCTTACAGGCGAAAAGAACTGGAACATGTGAGCTGTTCTATTTTGTGAATCTCAAGGTGGCTTATTTAACCTTGAATTAAGTGGCAAAATCCTGTTTCAGCATAAAGACTATATATGCTCATGCTTAATGAATAAAACCCTAAAGATTTGTAAAGAGTCTAAGTTCATATACTCCATTAAATATGATCTTCACAGGCTAATTAGTTAGAAATTTTACCCTTGCTTATAGTATACACCATTTTATGGTCAATAACAGTAAAATCTATGTAAACCATGCTCTCTATTAATAAACATTATATGCTTCTGGCTTTCAAATAAGGAAATTGATTACTTGTTTTTCTCTTGTGACTGGACTGCTGGCAGAGTAAAATCCAAACAATTAACGTTATGGATAGATTGCTTCATGTGAGATATGAAAGCACTACAGAGAATTTTGCTTTCTATCAAACCAAGGATACCAGTACGGTGAAGAAAACTTAGATCAGCTATATCCAAACTCAGAGATTTCAGGGAAGGTCTGAGGTCTCTGGGGATTGATATTACATACTGTGACTTTCAGTCATCCTGTGTGTTACAGGGTTGGTTCCAACTAAGGTTAGTACTAGCTAGAACTGGTTGTTAGCTGCTTCTTGTCTTCTGTCCAGCTTTTAGTGGTCATGTGTGTACCCCTAAAACCTCCTCAAGAAATGGCACTGGAATGGAGTGATCCGGGATGTGCACCACCCTCGCCATCCCTGCAGGGGCCTCTCTGGATTAGCATTTGAAATACAGTGGTGGAAGGAATGATCTCTATGGAGCTGTAAGCTTATGTGATAAACTGTTGTTCTGCCCGTGCACACAGACATGACTGTCCTTTCTATTCCAGCCCAGGAGCTCCCCAGATGATGTGTACTTTGGGGATATATATAAACGATCAACTCATTTTAACTTCTCAGCTAACTGGATTTTCAATCTAAGCCATCAGAAAGTACCTGTGCCCCTTACTTTCTCATAGAGGTTCACTACTGAAACAAGATGGCCCCTTGTCCTGGAGTGACAGGTTTGCTGTGCACAAACCCAGGGCAGAGAACAAATACATTAAATAAAAGGTCTCTTGTGATAGAGGTCTCTCCTTTAGCTGCATTCTATAAACATATGCTGAAAAAATGTTAGTAATTCAATTAGAAAAATCGACCTAATGGTTCTTCTGGTTATAAAGAAGAATTTAGATTGCCTTTGTACTTTACAAATGTAGTTGTTTAGCTCCAAGGGGGGGCTTTGGACTGGATGAAGAACAATTGCTTTTTCGTAAAGATCACGTTTTCTTGGCCCAGTCTGAAGGAAGCAGAATTTTCAAGTGGTTTTGTTAAAATATTAAGACTAGCACAAAGTACATCTCACTCCTCCTTCCAAAGGTGTTCCCTGGGCACCAAGTATAGTTCATAAATATATGAAAATTATGATACCCAGATGCACTCAAAAAAATTGTATTTTCCCAGACTCCTATGACTGTTCCTGACTCCTTGTTCTCATGTGTAATTAGCCGCTGTCATGTTCTTCCCATGCCATGGGACCTAACTACTGTTTAATGTACTACTGGAGTTGCCTAGTTTAGAATATTTGGGAACATAATAGGGGTGTGAGCAGAACAGGGTTTTTTTCAAAATACAAGCTTGGAATTGGTCATTAATCAAGCTGATTTGATGCTCCTCACTCTTAAAGGAAAGCTACTGCTTCTGAAAATGTCCTTCCAAAAGTAAATCACTTTTTCTCTAGAGAAGCAAAGGGAGGTGTATAGGTAACACCTACAGAAAACATCTACAATGGAAGTTCTCTCAGAGTGCTAAATCACAAGGGCTGGGAGCTTGAGTGGATGCTTTTGTTGCTAAACATGAAAGCAAAATCATGTTGTCATATTGCTACTCGGATGATGGATTTCCCTTAGCAGGGAGACACCATCTTGTTTACAAGGAAATCTCAACCATTAGGGTTTGTGCAAACTGCTTATGGCCAGCTTTTAGCAGGGATGACACAAAGAACAAATGAGACATATATTGGATTGAGGTAAGCAGCCTCTATTACCACAACCGTATTACTAACTTGTGTTTAATTGCTCAGCATTTATGAGGTTCATAGTTTATTGTCTTTCTTGCCACACAATAGGCTGGGCAAGTTAAAAAAAGCTCCAAGTTTCAAAGGCTAGAGTTTTGGGTGTCTGCCAGCACTGATCTGTTTAGCAAACAGGCAGCAGGGTGCTTATTAGTAGGTTGTGGTTTGCAAACCATGAAGCCTGTGGGGCCAGATGCACTGATCAAATAGTGAATCTATAGATCAGTAAGCCCATTAGATGAAAAAGGGGAGCCCACTGAGTATAAATATATTTTTCATAGGCTTCAATTAGCCACCATAAATGACTCTTGTAACTCTTTCTGTTGACCCAGCAGTCTAAATATTAAACATTAGAATAAGCAACATTTGTTCCAAATTGCTTTTCTTAGAATTTCCCAATGACTTACAATTATATAGTACTTGGTAGTAAAAGAACAAGTGCCAAATTGCTCTTATTATTTCTATTTATTTCAGTGTAGCAAATAGTGCCTACTTGCAACTCAAGGTGCTTATATATAATTCATAAAAGCACAACAAAAATTGGCAGTGAATCAACCACTGCATAAGACCGGGTGATTAGCTGGTCTGAGTCAGCGTAGTTCTGTGGAAGCCAAGACAGGTCTGTGAGTTCCCTGAAGTCACTGGGGCTATGAAAATTTCTAGTTGTTAAAGATCCTCCAGATGGATTCTGCAAATGACATTTCACCCTTTGAATTTTCCATTGGAACAAATGAAGCATCAGTTGTTGAAACTTTAGCCATGAAGTTTCCAAGAGCAGATTTTTCAGCTTTAATTACTTGAACTTCTCTGATTTTTTTTCCAATTGTTTCAGCCTGTGAATCACTTGTGAATGTCCTGTGATGGTTTACTGCTAGAAGTAGTTGATTTTCATGCTGTTACTCATAACTTCAGTCATGTGGCAGGGTCCCCTCTTCCTGACAGTGTACCTGCTGAACTCTGGCACTCCCGTGCCAGCATTCCCAGTCCTGCTCCTTTCTATCAATGTTCTTGTGAGCACAGCTTTATAAGTGTTTGCAAGATAAACGTGAAAGGTGTTGCAATGCCAATAAAGCATCGCTTTTGTCAAGCACAAATCTGAGCATTTTGTGGTGAGGACCCAGTTCTGGTTTCAGTTGCCTCCTACAGGAAAGATCAGGAGAAAAAAAAAAGACCTGAAAGAGTATTTGGAAGGTCAATCCAAGATTGTTTTCATAATAAAGAGGAAAAAGAAATTAATTTCTGCAGCTGAGAATCTTCTGTTGAAAATCCTCAGGGGCACAGACCAAAACTGAAGTACTCTCCTCTCAGCCTCTTTCTGCTCTATTGTCAGCATCTCCTCTTTGCTTTTCTTCTGTTGAGTAACTCAGGGCTGCTCCAGATTTAGAGTGAGGGGGAAAAAAAAAAAGACCCCAGAAGAAAACATGATGGGAGTATTCTTTCAATGATTATCTGAAGATTTGCATGGTTGATGTGAATTAACTTGCTTAGAAGGTACTGGTCATTGGCAAAAAAAGTCTTCTTCATCTGCGCTTTCCATGTGAACAAAAGTGAGGTGCTGTACCAGTTTGTAAAACAATTGTTATAAATAATCTTTTTGGTAAAATATTAAGTTCAGGTGTTGGCACACTGCCAGAGAAACACACATTCACATACTATAAAGAGTAGTCAGAACCCATTAATTGACTTTGCAAGTTATCAGGTTGAATATATTTAAAAGTCTGCAGCAACTTTAGTGGCATGCAGCTTTATTTTGGGTCTTGCACTGGCTAGATACTGAAGTACATAGAAGTGTTATGTATTTCAGTAGTTCCATACAGACATACTGAAGAAAGTGGTGTGTTTAAAATTCGGCATGTCCTTATATTGCTTAGACTAGTGCAAACTGGCACTTTGCACTAGTGGAAGTGAGAGCGTGTTGAGCCCCAATGCCACCAACTCAGCAACTTTAAAAAAAAAAAAAGTCAGGTTGGCATTTTTAGAATGTGTGATTTACTTGGATGTTTCTAACCCTTCAGTTACAAGTCTTCCTTGAGACATATCATCTAAGGGCTACATTAGCTCTTTTTAGGTGGGAAACCAGAGTCTATTGTTCTGAGACTAAATTAGGCCTAGAGGCCAGATTAATAAATAATATGATTCACTTTCCAGAATTCTTAAATGTCACTAGGCAAGCATATATCTGTGAGACTTATTAGCCTCATTATTCCTGTGCAGAACTGACATCTAAGAGCACAAACAGGAACAAAGACTAGCTGAAAAAGAAACTAATGCTAATGCAGAAAGCCTACATACCACTGAATATAGGGCAATGTAAAACCCAGGAATCTCTATTACAAGAATCTTCTTTTTCAAGCACTAGCACTCCTGGGAAATACAATTACTCTGTGACCCTTCCATTAAGCTGATCCTTAAATGTAGGTATTTTTATTCCTGTTTTCTCCTTTTAAGGGCCAAGGTCTATAACCAGCCAAAGCACCCATTCACTCCTCCATGTGTGTGAGCACCATAACCCTGTTCCTCAGTCCAGTTTACGGAGTCTGTTTTAAAAGCCTGCGAAGTTTCAGATGCGTTGATTGGGATAGGGTAAGTGCCAATAGGCCTCCCTGTGCTGGTGCCCTTTTTTTATAATACTCCCAGAAAGAACTGGAGGGAACAACTTTCTCCTTTGTTCATGTCAGAGGGTGTCTGTAGCTGGGGAGACTTTCTGCTTCTATAGCTGGAATAAGAGGAAGTTCTTACAAAATGGCTCTGCAGGAGTTAATGATTTGCAGTTGTTCTGGCCCACGGAAAGGTGTCCTAAAGAAAAAACAGTTTTAATTTGCTAGAATGTCACTTCAGAATGAGCAGGAGAACATTAATCCCACGCCTCTTCACGCCGATCTCAATACTTCTGTGCCCAGCAGTTAGTTCAGTATGAGGAAACTTGAAGTGTTGTCAGTAAGGCAGTGATAGAGAATTTCTCTCAACCCACAGTCTTTCTTCCATCTCAGGTCTTGTTTGCAAGACCCCACACCAGAAAAGGGACAGAACTATTGGGGTTGCTCAGACGGCAAAGACTCTGGTAAAATTTTCTGTAGCCTGTATTAGCTCAGACTGGCTAAGCCAAGTTAACTATCTTGATTCTAAAATGACAGAGAAAAAAGGCATCTTGGATTTTAACTTGCAGTAGTCCTTGCTACAAACTCCTCAATTATCTGTTGCTTGAACTGATAACCTCAGTTAAAATTTGAGTTACCTTGTTTCTGCTGCCATTACAGCCTCAGGTAGGATGCTATTATAGCCTCAGGGAGGAAATTTCAGTAACCCCAGCTATGAACCCCTCCCACCTCTGGTTGGACTGGGCATTTGAACCAGATTTACTGAGGGGTAAGTGTTTGCAGCTCTCAGGGCTTTTTGCTGGGTTGGGGATGCTCAGGATTTCTGAACTTCAAATCTTTAATGATGCATGGGAAAACCAAAGAAAACACTGACACTCCAAGAATGCCACATGCTGCATGTCTGGAGAGAAAGAAAGATGAAAACTCTTTTATTCTACTAAACCAGTGGATTATAGATAATGCCATGAAACTGGACCAATGTTTTCATGGAAACAAGTCATCTTTTTTGAATTCACGCCATCTTGCCTTGCCTCAAATGCTCTATTTGGCTGAAGTTCAGCAGGGGTATTAGGAACTGCTGCTAGCTGAATGCAGAGCAAACTCTCACAGCCAAAATTAAGAACAGTGCTGTCTTCTGCAGGGTTTTTAAAACCTAATTAAAGTAAATACTTTGCAATGATTAAAAGGCACACACCATTTTAAGATAAAAGTTTATTATAGTTAAAAAAGGAAACTCTGTAATTTAAAATGGAAAGTTTATGAAGCTTCAGGATAAACCTCAGCTAGGAAAAATAACAGGTTTCAGATGTTCCAAATATCATGCGTTAACCCCAAATGATCGTTCTGTAACACCAGTTTCCTTAGTCCGTGGTGGTCAGAATTAGAACACCCACTCTGCTTAAAGGCACAATGCTCACTGCAACCAGCCATTAATCACTCTGCTCCTGTCCCATATCAAGGCACCAGGCATCACAACCTAAAAAGGGGGTGATTGTGTATCTATTCCAGCTAGATCTCGTTTCATCATATCTAGGCCTGCTTTGAGCAGGAGGTGGGACTGGAGACTTCATGAGGTCCTTTCCAACCTGAATGATCCTAGGGCTCTCATAAAACAAATGACTGCCAGAGCCATATCTAATGAGACCAAACAGCTAGGAAATGGCATGTTTTGCAAGACTGTTAGTATTCCAAGTAATGCTTGTGTTTGACAGAGAAAGGGGGAGGGTATTTGAATGTTATTTACTTAAGAGTAGCTGTTATTTAATCTACAGAGTCAGATTTATTTGGATAGTTACTATAATTAAATTCCAAGTGACTACTAGAAACACTGAAAGTTAACAACTATGTAATAAACTTTCTAGGCAACAATTAAGTGTGTTGGGGAGACAAGTCTACAAATCTTTTAAAGGTGATAAGAGAAAGGAGACAGAAAAAGTAGAATCAGAAAGCTATGTAATTTAAACTATGGGATTAAATTTTAAAAGTCACCCTTTGGTTTGTTCTTTTGGGAGCATCTTCCTGTGAGTATGTAATAAAAGACAGCACAGGAGGATGCTAATGGAAGAACCTGCAACCCACTTTTGGGGCTTTTGGTGTGCTGTAATTGAGATCTCCCCAGACCTGCAGCTGGAGCCTACTTGCTGTAAACAAAAAAGGGTAGCTAACGTTGACAGAAAGTTTCTATCAGGCTACTCAGGGTATTTCCTGGTTCAGAATTTACTCTCTCAACTTAGACCACTAGTGTCTGGCATTTTTAAGGCTGTGACAAAGTGCAAACCCCATTTCTCTTTCTTTTTTTTCCCCCTCAAATGTATACTGCTTGAGCAAAAACCACGTCTCTTCTTTTAGTGTCATATCTGCTGTTCTATTAGGCCTGAGCTGTCATGTTTCTGCAATGGTACTGAATCAAAAGCACTAAGGAGATGTTCTAGTGATAGTCATTTGGTTTGTCTACCTCACCTTGCTTTGGGAAGATCTGGCAAGATGTAATGTATTTTCTTCTCCTTCTCATATACTGCTGGGATAACGTTTGCCTGCCTAACACACTTATTTGGAAACACTTGGTGTTTCTGTATGATCTTATGGTTGCCACAAGTGTTTTCTTCCTTTGCCTTTGAAATGCAGAGAAATTGCCTAGGCTAAGAGAAGCTTTTTCAAGACTGGGATTTTGTGAGTGACATGCCATTTTTCAGCACTTTCCCCACTCATTTTTATTGGCCTTCGTCACTGGTCATTCCCTTGATTATATATAACTTAATCCTGTGACTACTTGGCATGGGGCATTGTACTTATTGTGCTGAGGGACATCCTCACAGTAGCTAGCATCTGTAGGATTTGGCCTTCAACATGTGATGTCCTTGTGGTTGCAACGTTGTCATTCCATCTTTTGCTTCACACACTGTGCTGTTTTTATAAGCAGTGATCCAAGGCAACCCTTTGCAGCTACAGAATTCAATAATATGTTGTCAGCAATCAATTATAGAAACACACAAAATTCAAACACACTATTTGTGTCATTATTGAAGTACAATAAGCTCTCTTGCTCAAAGGATAGTAATAGCAGATCAGATTTTTACAGAAGATATGTTAAACCCCCAGAGACCAAACAAACCAGTCTCTTTTCTGTTGTTTTCCCTTTGTTAAAAGCTTCGTCTGCTCTTTTGAAAGAGTTACATTCTTTCTTAGAGAATGTCTCAATTTTAAAATCATCACAGTAGATTCATATCACCCAGATTTTATATTCTTTCCCATAAGAAAAGAGAAAACTTTTCATCTACCAAGTCCTGACTCATAGTTAGCTCTCTCTGCCTCTTTCCAGCCCAGCCAATGCAATCCTGCTATTTTTTCTGTGTTGCAGGCCTTGGAAAATATGCTGCAACATCACAATCTTGAGGAAAGGGTACACACTGAGCCAATGTGAACTTCATTTCAGGATAAGACCTCAGTCACCTGAAATTCCTTATTCAAACTTTTAAATAAATGAACCTAACTTATTTCTGGGCACACTGCTTTAAACAATTAGTTGAGTGAGATCCTTAAGCCAGCATATCCTGACCCATTGTATCCACTTCCCAAGTGAATGTTACGATCCATGTGCCCTCATTGCCAGCCACGATAAACATTTTTCAAATGTGAGTATTAAAACACTTTCTATCATGTGGAACTTGTATGATAACCCTGGAGATGGTATAACGCACTTCACAACAGACTCTCAACCTGATGAAGTTACCTATTGAAAGTATAACCAAACGCTAACATTTCTAAATGATGACTGGCTTGAGCTTTTTTAAGTGTATGATAATTGAAATAACTGCTATGAAGAGAATTCTGTGACTGTCCAACAAAGCTATTCATCATTTGGCATTGAAAATTATTCCAACTCAGAAAAAAAAAGTATGAAGCAAGGGATCAAAGCATTAGATGCTTTTTCATACTTTTGTGGCAGATATATTTCACAAATAAATTATTTTTCTTCTCTTTTTCCAATATTTGATCTTGAAAAGATGTGCTGCGTCATTGCTAGTATATGTAGTGGATGGTATAATGAAGGGTAGTGCTATGTAAATGAATCTGTATGAACTAATGAAAAAAGGATCATCTGCTTTAATTTCAATTTAGATGAATTCCTAATCAGTCAGAGATCTCTGCAAACTTGTCTCATGCACTCGTTTCACAAATAGCATATTTATTTGTATTTAAATGTTACATGTAGGATAGGCAAAGATTTAATCCTCTGCTTTATTGGCCAACATGCAATATTATGGCCTCTTGTTCTCTCTCAGCATGAAGGTGATACTGGTATCAGAATCTGAATGTTCCTGTCAAAAAAAAAGGCACTGAGGGAACTTTTCTTTTTTTTTTTTTTAATTTGACCATTCTCAGTTAAAGCAGGGTCTTTAGAAAACTGCCTGCTTATCACTCAGCTACATTACTCAGGTGGCAAAGTTAAAAAGATTTTCAAAATTTGTTTTGTAAGCTCCAGTTTGAAGCTGTGCATAAGTATGTTTAGAACAGCTGATAGGTTAGATGAAAGTTAGAAGTAGCTTCCTGTCTCTCCCCATTTCACCAGGAAGCAGGAGGAATTCACATGGAAGCACTCAGCAGCTTATGAAATGTGATCGGTTTACTGTTCATTACCTATCACAACATATTTTTGTAGGCTGCTGACTTGAATTCTAAAATCAGCCTCTTCATTTCTTCATCCTCAAAAAAAAAAGTTCAAGCTTCTCTGTCTCTTGCAAATCCACTAACAGGTATAGGGCCTCTCAGTCGTTCTCCCAAGAGTAGCTGCTCTACTTTCGTAGTGCTCAAGGAATTGCCTAAATACTAGAGGGGAAAAAACCCTGCATAGCCTACTTGAAGTGACCTGGCCAAATCCTTCCCACAACTGCTTGCTTAGTACACAGTTTAGCGCTATAGAGTCATCTGGAGTTTAATGAAAATGTGAGAAATGGACATTCCTTACAAGTTGTTTTAGAAAGGCAGCAAAACAATTTCTTCATCTGGAGCAGTTGCAGGTCCCGTGTCCCACCAGAGATGCCAATCTCTTGCCTAAAATCAAGGGAAAAAACTTTCACAACAATATTAGTATAGGGAAAGCAGAGAGCAGTTCTTTAATGAAAGCTTGCAGGTGCATAAGGTATATAGGTGTGCACACAGTGTAGGGTTCTTACAAATTAATTACACTACTTGATTGCCATATCTAGTGGGTTTATCCAACCCAAGAACCTTTTGCCCCTGATACCACCCTTAGAACTGTCCCATTGGAGTGCCTCCAAGGGTTCTGGGTCTTCTATCTTGTTTTGCCCTGTTGTTCTGGTCAAGGTGCATGTGTCCCAAACACGATGTCCTTGCTGCTGTCTTGTCCCTTGAAAAGCCAGTTAAACAGAAATTCAGGAATGTGGCACTAAACCGTGAGAAACTGATAGAAACTATTAGCTGCTACCTCAAGTGTGAGAAATTATACAGCTATATAAAAATCTACAAAAATATTAAAATCTACAAATATATAAAAATCCTGAGGCACCAGTATGATGAAAAGTTGGTATAACCATTATAAATGTTTCCATTCATTGTCAATTTCCTAAACTGCCTGTCTCCTTCATCGTAACTGCGCTGCTTATAGTTGTTGGTACTAGATTTTTTGCTACAGTGTTTCTGTTAAAGTAGATCGTCTACTCATGTAGAAATCAGTTCTATCAGCAGATTCTGTGCAAGGGTGTCATCAGTCAATTATGATTCTCTTAGGGATCATTAAATTTTGGTACTTTGACACTATAATGAGTCTTTGGTGAAACAGCCTAATAAACAAGACACAAGTAAATAAATTGGATGTAAAAAGTATTAACATTCATGAAAAGAGGACTTTTCTAGGTTTATTTTAATACTTGCTTGAGATGACCCACATTAGTTTTCTGGACTGTAACAACTGCAGCATTCTTCAGGAATTATCTTCCTGAGCAGTTTGGCATCATTTATGCTGAATTAAATAACGAAGGGTAATTTTCTCTGCATGTAATTTTGTATAATCTGATAATAAGCACAGTTTAAAAAATTGGCACGTGCATCATGTTTTCAGGGGTGCAAGGTAGTTTTAACAGCACTTCTTGACCTACTGTGAATTCCTGTGTGTCTGAATGGGACTGAGGACTGTTGTATCCACGGGATCTCAAAACACTCTGCAGTGCTGCACATTTTTTGAAGTAACTTGATATGAGCTGGGAAGAGAACACTAATCAACAGGCTTCTGAGTGCTCAGCTTTATCCACTTGACTTCTGTATCTCTCATGTTCTTAAGCATAAGGAGGGTTATTGATTTCTTGCCAACAGCTTTAACACAGTTTGTGTTATCAGTAGTGATTGCTGTGTTTGGAGTGGACATCAAAGTATTTGTCTGCAGCAGACTGAGCGGAAAAGGGTAGGCACTCACATCTCCACCTCAGAGATTCATAAAGAGGCCTTAGGTTAAGGTTAAGACTCAAAAAGACTTTCTTGCTTTCTTCTGGAATCCTGTGGTTTTCATGCTAGTGACAGAAGGAGAGGCGGTATTTCTGCCTCAGGAAGAGGTCCTATGCAACCTGCTCTGTTGGCCTTGCTTTGAGGAGCAGCCTTGGACTAGATGAGAACCTGAGGTGCCTTCCAACCTCACCCATTCTGTCACTGCTTACCAGTGAGTAGGACTGACCAGTCAAGAACAAGAACTTTTTTGAAGAAACACTTGTCAGGCTCTTGAGAAATATGGTCCAAGAGACCCAGTTTACTGCCTGCAGCCCTCAGCATTTCCAGTTAATGGAACTGGAAACCTTTCTTCACACAGAAATGCCACTGCTCTGCCACTCACTAAGTCACTGGTTTTCTGGTGCAAGGGTTCTTGAGGTATTTTAATTCAGTTTATACTGCAAAGTGCCAGGAGACCATTAAAGATGTTTTAATTAAATTTTAAGTGGCTTATATCAAGTTGGCTGGAGAAGAGTGATCCCTAAAGGAACAGCTATCTTACATTGCTTTGTTTTCTCTATGGGAAGATAACCCTTGCAAAAGTTGAACTTCATGGCCATTACAAGCCAAAAGCAGAAACTCTTGTCTGCCATCACAAGTATCAGCCATTATTATTTATGATGCCTTGTACAGCAGAAGCTGTGTAGAACAGTGAGCCAGTGCCTTTTGTGCTTGGCATTTGGTGCCACAGAAAGCTCCATCTAGAATCATGTAGCTACACCTGCAGTTACGTAGACTAGAGTTTACAGGGTATCATGAGAGGATTGTCATTTTTTAACTCGTTTTACAAACTAAATTTATGTCCTTTTATTATAAATCTGTGCTTTTATTTCTATGGTGTATGTATCAGAGAAAAATAAAAAAGTAAAATAAAATAGGTCAGAGGAGGAAAAAGAAGCAAATATCCTAATCCCAAAAGGAAGATAATTATGGTTTATGAAAGGCCAGGTCATAAGCTAGTTATTGTTTAGGGACATTTTTTAGGGACTTCAAAGGTTGAGAGAATTCTACCTTGACAATTTCATGTTCTTCCATAGCAGACCTCAGTACAAATGTGACTATAGAAAATTTATGGAATAAAAATACTTCCACCACATTTGTAGAGAGAGAGAGAGAATATATTGCATAAGACAGAAATGACTGGAATACTTTAACTTATTTACAGGAACATAATGTCCTCAATTCCAGGAAAGGGAATTATCAACTTGGTGGTGAGGAGAGCAATCCTAAGTGCTGATAGATCAACAATATTTACAAGTTTCCTTCTGTCTATAGTCCTCTGCTTGCTGTACTGAATTCCTTCATAATTAGCTGTTTCACCCCCAAACACTCTCATACTAGAAGGACTTGATCTAACTTCCCTATTTTTTTCCAAATGGAATGACATAGCAGGAAACACGTGGCATCAGTGAAAGGGTATCCAGCTTGGCATATAGAGTTGTGCTGGTGATTTTGTTTTAAACAGAAGTTGGTTAACTCACCTTAAAAAATAACCATCACAAGGTTACATCTGTAAGTTTAGGGATTCTGCCTTAAATACTGGTAACCACTGTTGGCTTATCAGTAATTGTTTCTGTTTCTTGTGAGCCTGGGAGCTTGTGAAGTTTTATATTTGTGTGACAGTACAGGGCAGCCAAGGCAGAAAGGTGTTCATACTGCATTTACCAGTGACGCTTGAATGATCTTGGCTATGCAGGCAAAAGCGGACTGAGCAAAGCCATATATTCAAACTTCTGGTGCAACGATGCATGAAACTTGCCTGTACTTTTTGTATATAATAGCATTTGATTTTCCATCTGCAAATGTTCTTAACTCATTTGAAGGAGTATTCTTAGCTGTGCTGTTGTTGAAAAATGTAGGTTTTTTTTTAAAAGGAAACCATATAGTTATGAGGTTGTGGTTAAAATCTTACTAAATACTAGTATATAACTGTTTATCTGGGTGAAAAGAGAACTGAGAGCGCTGCCTGTTTGTTCTCACTGGACCCTTGGGGGTCTTTAGATCTAGGGAAAAGACCTGCATATATACCTTTGCCCACAAGCAAAAAAAACCACAAAACGGGGGAAAAGAGAGGCAAAGGAGCAAACCCCTTCAAATTTGTATTGCTTTGTAAACAGAAACAGGGGAACTTTCACAGGATGATGCTTGTTATTCCCACACCCCAGCCCAAGAGTTATAAGGTATTTCTAAATTTTGAGAAACCCTGTACTAGGGTTTGTTTCCAGCTGTGGATGCTTTGCTGGAGAGATGGCATTTTAAAACAGGTGTATGTATGCCAGAAGGCACAGAGATTGATATGACCAAGACTCCCTTGCAACACAGTGGCAGAAAGAAGTTTCTTAGTGTTTGCCCCTAAAATGCCCCATTTCTCCAAAGTGGATCTGACAATGCTCTGTCTCTTGACTCAGTAGCCCTTCAGTCTTTCTGCAGACTGGACAGCAAATGAAATTGCAGCACTCTGTCTGCCCACAAACAAAAGCATTTCCTTACTCTTGCTGTGCCCTTAGCCCTGGTGTGGAAGGGCCAATAAGGGCAATTCAATCCACATTGCGGATTTGATTTTTGGTTTCTCAGATGAGGCTGCCAAAGCAGGGAACAGTTAATGCCAATTACAGTTAATGCCAATTAGAGTCGTGGCTTTTGTGTGAAGAACATTAGTCCAGTAAGAGCTGTCCTGGACCACCAAGCTGTTTCACAGACGGCAGCAAACAAGCCACCCAATGGAAATGATTTTCAGTCTTGAAAGTAGAGCGTCTTGCCAGAATCTTTGGAAAAGCTGTTGAAAGGAAGAAATTCCTTTCAAGCCCTTGGTAATGTCTCCACCTTGAATTTTTTTTCTCATAATGCATTTCTGTTTTTTTTACAAGTACTTTAACATGATCTTCTAAAATGTGATTAACTTGTGTATGTGCTTGAGGCTTTCATGAACCAAATAGATTTTAAAGTGACTTTTCCTGTTAACATAAAGTTACATGTAACCAAGAGGCTGTGCCAGAGCCCTCTGTGTGAAAGCTTCTGTGCCAGGTAGGTTCGCATTTCACTGGGGCAGCATTGATTTCTTTTCATTCCTCAGTTTACATTTCCAAACATATCAGTACACAAGGACTGGCAGATTAACTTCACGTCTTGTAAAGAGGTTAGCATTGTTCATGATAATGCACAGCCCTTGGTATTATTACAGCAAGGCATGAAAAGTTTCAACTGTTTCATTAGCTGACTGAAAACAACGAAGTCTTAAGTTTCATTAAAATCAGATGTAATACTTGCGTTCCAAGATCAGTTGGAAACTAATAGGAATAATCCAAGCCATAATATCCAAGCTAAGGCTGAGCTGTGCTAATCACATTGAGGATCATACTGAAGTGATTCTGCATTAAAATATGCTGTATGACCATCCCAGCTCCTGGACGTAAGATCCAGGAGACGTGAAGAGTTAAGGCAAGACATTGTGGGCTTGGCTTACAAAAGCATATATGTGGGATTCCTTCCTGCCTGACAGATTGGCTGAGGATGCACCAGCAGTCTGTGGACTCCTGCATTTGGAGGCTGTACAGAATGATGCAGCGGTTAAACCATGAGAGAGAGGGAATCCCTGCATCAGGTCTTTATATTTAAAAGTTTGGAATTCAACAGCAGCTCCTGATGTTAAAGAAAGGGGATGAGGGATCCAATTGCTGTTATCCAAAGAAGACAATGCAACTGGAACAGCAGCTGTGCTCAGCACTAAGCTTGTAGTTCCCCTTGCTGGAGAGGGAGTTATACCCTTCACACCAGCATAGGAAAAGGGGTACACAGCTGAAGGGCTATGATGGACTCTTCCAACTGGATTTCTCTTGTCAGTTTCTGCTAAACTAAGGCAAGAAATACGGTTAGGGGTACCAGATAACTTAAACAGATCCCTAAACGTAACAGAAGAGAGAGCAAGGTCCAGTTCTCCCATCCCCATAGTCCAGGCAGTGTTTATTTTCCCTTACAGATGGTCTGGCCTGTGGAAAGGCAAGATTTTAAGATGAAGAAAGCCGAAGGATTTGATTTGTTCGTTACATTTAAAAAAAGGAAAAAGTCTTACCCAGCCTGAAAGGCAAGGCTATAATTGTGAAATGAATAAAATAATTACACATAATCTAAGAGAAAAAAAATGAACCCTTTAAATGTTTTGTTTGGGTTTTGAATATTTATTTAACTACAGTAGCTAACACAGTGCAGGAAAGAAGCCCTTGCTAGAGAGTGGAGGACCATATCTGTTGAGCTAAATTGTAAAAGCTCTCATTCTACATGTTCTGAGGAAATCCAAGGAAATAAGAAATCCTAGGACACATGGATTAAACCATAACATGTTTAAAATGAAAAGTAATTCTCATAGGAAACATGACAGCAATGACAAAAACAATGACATTTGAAACACAACAAATATCAAGAACCTTATGACCAACTTAGCTGTCCCTATTAAAAGGTTTGTTATGATTGAAGGGTTTGGTCTTTTCTATCTGTTTTCTATTGGGAAGCCTCAAACGCTGAAACAACGGAGAACATTATAAATCACAATCCACTGGGTTTTTCTAGAAATATAGAGAGATCTCAGTGGAAAACCTTCTGAAATCAAGAGAAAAAAATTCCCAGAAACTGTAGTGCCTTGAATCAGATGCAAAGTAATTTGGGGTCGTACTTCCCAAAGCTTAGAACCTGGACTCTTGCCTTTTTGTTAGCTCCTGCAAGGAAAAAGTCTGCAGTGAAGTGGAATTAAACACAATAGAACAAGCTATATAGGAACTCTAGCCAGACAACACACCCCGTTTTAGATCCCCAGGGAACTTTGATGTGCTGGCAGAAAACTGATTTGTTAGAAAATGTGACTGTGATAAAGGCATCTACACAGCAAAGGAGGCCCAGCTGGGCTGGGAGAGAGCTGAGAATATAAAAGCAATGCAATGTAACCTGTGTTTTGATCTGAGGACCTTCACATGGAACGAGCTGAAGGAATGAAACTTTGCAAACCATTACAGCCATAGTTGTGTCTTGGTATCTTTCATCACACAAAATGATATTCAGCCCAGAACTAAAACATTAAATCAGGAGATATGAAATGAAAAAATAAGAAGCAGAAAACATGACTTTTGACTAAATGAATTGGCTGTAAAAACAGGGGTGAAAATATGGTATAAAATTATTGAAGCTCTCTGTAATTTTTGCAGCACTTTCTCAGCCACAAATATGCTTTCCCACATAAGACAGTAACTGTGTTTCTTTGTAGAGCTATCATTAAGTACAGCAGAATGCCAAGTGAATGTCAAAGCTTTGAATGCAAACTATTAGTGTTTCCTTTCCTCCTTCTTTCCTTTGGAAAAAATTGAGAGATTTGTTTCAATTACGCATTTTTAACAGATTCAGATTACAAAACAATATATTCTACAAGCATATAAAAATGAAGATGCCAAGGATTTCTTTCAATAAGATCTTTCCAAAAGATATGTTCTTTCTTGTGGAATGTGTATATGAGAGCTTAGGGAAGGTGAAGAATATTTTCAGCACACAGATGGCAGTCTGCTTCCTAATTCCACTTTGCCTGATTGGCCTGGCTGAACTTTCTTACTGCTCAGTAGTGACTGGATCACGCATGAAAGTGTGCTAATGCACAGTGCTGAAGCAATGGTAGTTGACTGAGAACAAGTATTACAACTGTACATCTGAGCTGTGTTTCAGTCTTCATGATTTTTGGAGCCTAGTTAGGCTTCTTCTTCATAATTAGATTGTTGTGAGCACCATGGTTGATGAAATGTAATCATCACCATTCCATCCAGGACTGAGGTTACATTACAAGAAATGTGAGTTATGTCTACATGACACAATGCAGAGTTGTGTCGCTATAGCAAGTTAGCTCTGAGGACCAGAAGTACGACCTTGTGAGCTGCAAATGCACCCTATGTGCTGTGTAGCAGGGGAAGCTCAGGGATGCAGGCTGGGGCCAAGGTGGCTGCAGCAGGCAGACTGAGCACTCTGTGTAGCCATGACCTCCCTCCTACTGCTCTGCTGACCAGCACGATTTACTCTGGTGTTTGCAGTCAGAGCAAACGGCAGACACACACATATGTTCTTTCCACACTAACTGTAAACCCTAATGCTGGGCATGGCCTGGAAGGAGTTCTTCAGAAGGGTTATATGAAAGAGTGCTGGAGAAGAGGATTCTCTGGATTCATNCGGGTTATATGAAAGAGAAGAGGATTCTCTGGATTCATGGCCTGTGCTCCTCAAAGTTACTGTGTGTAGCCCTGCCCTCTAGAAATTGGTCTGCCAATTTTATTTATTTTTGTTTCATTACCTCTTAAGCTAACCGCAAGGTTTTGTAAAATATGATAGGTTTCAGTGCCTGCTTCTGTCTTATCTTTAGGAAACATTCATGTTGAAATCACTTTATCTTTTTTTAATGTACTGTTCTACTGGAACTGAAAAATCAAGCTGCTTTATTTACTGACCCATGTGCAGTTTCAGTCCTCAGACAAGGAACTGCCTTTCTGGAGAGTAACCATTTGAGGTTTGGTGTTTTTTTAAATGTCAGATCTCATTTGGAGTATTTTAGAAGAGGATTAATCACTTCCCAGTTTTTTTGAACCTGAAACAAGACTTTCTGACTGAAATTCATATAACTTAATTTTTCTGCGGCTAGCACTATAAAAACCACCAAGAAGTCATGCCATCCAGCAAGGAGGCTTTAATTTGGGTTTAGGGAGAAAGAGACTAAGTTTGGCACATAGGCATGGGGTAGTGGAAATATTCATACAAAAATAATAGGCAACTTTTTTCTATACCCTATACCCCTTATGAGCTAAGCTTACTTTCATTTGCAGAAGCATAGATGTTCTTACAGGGATGTCTCCTTGTTCTGAGGAAAGGTAGAATCAGTTGGCTACAATCAGAATCTTGCTTTTTCAGTCCCATGTTCCTTGCAAAGGAAGCAAAAGTGAGACTGATTCAGCACTGAAGGAAGTTATTGAATTAAAAAAATATGTATAGAAAAAAGTAAATAGTTGTCTGAATATGGGAGTAGAACTTGCATAACATGTCAAAGTGCTCTGGGGAAAAGGATGTTTTTCCACAGATCATTTGCTGGAGTCTGTCCTATTGCATGTGCAGTGCATTTGCTATCAGTAGGTGAGGAAAATGAGAGCCTGTCTGAATAGACCATTAGCTGCCGTAATCCCTCTGCAGTGGAACTGTTTTACTCTGCACATCCTCCATAGAAGTGCTTCAGCACACACGATCAGTCACACACATCAAGAGGCAGATTAACAAGCTGAAGCTCACTTCCCACTTTTGTGTTGTTAGGATTTTGTATCCTCAGGGGTGCTGTGCAGGGCCACGGTGTTTTCTAAAGTGTATGGTCATGAGCCAGGCACAGTCAGTGCAGAGCACTGAAACCCACCGTCCAGTTGTGTTGTGTTTGGAGCAGTGGCACAGGGGGGAGGCTGCAGAGCTCTCTAAAGTCTGAGGTTGGAGCCAAATATCAGACTCTGTACTCAAAGTTTATTTGCAGTACTGTCTAATACAATGACCTTTTCTTGGTTACATAAACTAATGTGTCAGATGCAGTAATCAGGTCAACAGGACATGGCACTGTCTTGTGTTGGAAAAGAATTCACCTTCTTTCTAAAGAGGAATTAGAAATCTGCTCATATTAAGAGCCATCTTCAATTCTGCAGGTTAATAGTCTTATCAATTTATTCCAGAGCTCCTCTTGTCCGCCACTCTTTGGATGCAATGAAGGAAAATATCAGAAGCTTCAAAACAATTTCTCACTGCTGAAATGCTAAACCCGAGATAGAAATTACTGCTAAAATGTTCTTAGATACTCTTGGTGAAACAGAGCACACTACAAACCACTCACAGCTCTCAGACAGCAAATTCTTCACTGATAAAGGATCAATAAGCTTCTAAGAGTAGAGTTGGCCAACAGTTTCCTGTCAAAAGATTTTTACATCTCTTAACAAGAATTTTCAGTGGCTGTTAAATGTCTTTTTTTTTTTTTTTTTTTTTTTTTTTTTTTTTTTTTTTGCCCCTTTTTAAAAAGCCTTTGGGGAGAAAAAAANTGTGGGTTTAAGGAAAAAAAAAAAGAATCCATGTTTTTCTAAAACAAGTGAGTATGGAATATCAAAACCTTTTCATGGGAAAAAAAGGGAAATAAATTGGGGACTTTGGTTTCCTCTAAAAAATAGCAGCAAAGATCATGAGAAAACGGATTCTTCAAGTAACATGGAAGATATTTTCCATATTTGAGCTTTTCCTTTTACTCAACCTTTATTTCATCACAAAAATCATCAACAACCACATGTATGATAACCAAAGTTACAAGTAAATGATAAATAGTTTTTATATCAGGATACTATCTCATTCATGAAACAGCATTTTAAAAATGAAACTTTAATTGAACAGTTTTCCATAATGTACCAGCTTCCATAAAAGCCCAATAACATGTCAGTAACTCAGTTTCCATCTCTTAAACTGCTGGGACATTTGTGGTTTAGTGTTAATAGCCTTATAGACATAGAATTCTGACTCAAGCAAAGTATCATGTTAAAGGATTTATGCATTTAAGTGTACTGTCAAGTGCAAATATTGGCATTTAAACATAGCATTTTCCAGACTGCCAGCCAAACCTGTGTTTAGAATGTCTGGCTGTAGTAAAGTTGGGGTTCTCCTACTGTTCTGTTGTCACAGGTTGACTTCTAATACTGAGTCTTCTGCTTATGTCAGTATGAATGTTACTTTTTAAGCTTTGAATATTTGAAATAATATTCTTGTTTTAACCAAGCTGGGATTTAGATATCTGAAATCAAAATTTCTGCTTTTCATGTATCAGGTATTTAGGGGTCATGGCACCTTCAAACAATCCAAGCTGATCCTGATGCTAAAATAAGATGCATTTCTGTATCTTCTCTCTGTCCCAGAACGTTGCCATGTATTCTCCCTCAGTGGCCATGTGGCTATGTTTATGGAAGTTCCATCAGATTTCCATCTACCTTCTGACATTTCATAGAATATTTGAGGTACACTTATACATCTGAAAGTATGGTAAATATTCTTTTTAATTACATGAAAAATTGTACTTCTGCACAAATATGGGAATATCAATTTCTGCAGGACATACCTCATACTTGCTTTGTTTCTGCCCAAGTCTCTGTATTTCAAGGATGAAATAGATGACATTTGGGAAAAAATGTAATAAAATTCTTAGTGCCCAGTGATCTCAGCATGTTATGTCAATGCAAATATACATCACTTTTCCTGTTTACTCCCCTTTTTCCAAAGTGCTGTAAGAACTGTTCTTTTGATAAGTGTTCCATCACTGTTACTGGAGATAGAAACCAACAGGGAATTATTTCTCTTATTGTATGATATGTAATGAACATAATTCTCAAGTGTCTTGATATAGGGCCTGTGTGTGCGGCTTCCTGACTGTGTAAAGACAAATCTTTTGCACTTCAAATCACATTGCAAAGATGAGCAGGAGCAAGCACTGTGTGGCTGCCCAAAATGGTGGTGGTTACGGCCCCTGTACAGAGGTAAGCAAGCATCTCTGCCATGTGCTCAGCTGTAATAGCAGAAGCTTGAGTTTGCTCATCCAATTCCTTCTGCAGCTGGTCCCTCAGGGAGGTAAGTTTGTCCCCGTCCAAGTTTGCTGTTACTGACACATCTGCTTTGAGAGTGGTAAATTAGAACATCTGCGTGGAGTGGGAACTGCTGCCGCCAGGGCACGTGGCCTGCACGTGAAGCTGTGGTCTTCTTGGGACCTCCAAGCATTCTTTACAGGGCGGTAGCAAGGGCCAGCCCTCTCTAGGACTGGTGCAAGCAGGAGTTTCCAATCCCTGCCAGACAGTTAAAAGGCTACAGGAAAATAAAAACTTCTATGGATTCCTGGAAAGTTTTCTGCATTGCCTCTAGCTGGTCTGACAGGCCTCCAATCACTCTCTGGGAGGAATGGCAATGTTCTCCAAGCATCCAGCCTGCCACTGAGTTTGTAAACTTGTGCTAGAGCCATAGCTGAATATGAGGTCTCTAGGAAGTGCCAAACCCCATGATTTTAAAAAAAATCCTTGTTGTAGATACTGCAGCCTCCTGCTGGAAGGCATGAGACGCTTGTGATATCAATTCAGTAACACAAAAGTACTTTAACACCTAGAAAACATCTTCGTCTATTCCTTGTTGGATTTGTGTTTAGTGTCAAATTAAATGTTCATGACAGTTCACCACAACTTATTATATGTTATTTGCTGCCACTGCTACACTGGAAAAGCCTCATTGGTGGCAGAGTAACATGAATTCATAGCATTTGATACAAAGAGTCTTTCAGAAGAAAGACATGCAAAGACTTTTAGCTTTAAATTATTTCATTCCTGTCATTCCCTGAAACAGACATGTGAGACAAATTAATTTATCATTCCTCATCACATCATTTCTTGTTGCTCAGCTGTGGAATTTTAGGATATTAAGAAGCTTGTGAGATGGGGTGTTGATTGCCAATTCAGCAGAAACTTTAGAAGTCTATGTCAAAACTAAGTTTGTTTGACATGCAGGACCAAAATATTTGCAGTTGTATAATGATGAGGAGGCTTCGGCTTTTGTTTTTGGTTTGTTCTTTAAGTAGTTCCGGACTAGCACTTGATGTCCTGTTTTACAAGACACTAATATTAGAGCACTCTTTGATGTGGAGAGGAGACTGCACTATTTCTTGGGCTGAAATGCTAGAGGTAAAAAGTAATGAAAACTGGGGCAATCAGTCTGCTGGGGTGGAGGTCTCAGGCATACACAGTTCACAAATGGGCATGTGCTGCTTTGAGCATTGCTTGTTATTGTATGTTTGTTATTGTATGTGCACTGCGTGTCTGACCCACACATTCCCATGCCTGCAGGGCCAGCAGGAAGGTGGAAGCTGATGCTAACTGAAGGACTTGCCAGTGCCTTGATTACGTTGCCTAGACTGTAGCATTTTAATAAACAGCTGTGGCATCTTTTTCAATATGCTAAACCATGAGGATTCTTAGTGACTGACATCACCAGGAAGGCTTGAAACTAGCTGGGCAATGGCACAAGAAACCCTAATCTCGGAAATTTTGTCCTGCTTTGTCCAATTTTAAAATGAGTGCTTTGTATTCATTGTAAACTCTTAAGAAATTATCTATCATAGTAGCTACTTGTTAGACCCCACCTGGAGCACGGCATCCATCTCTGGGGTCCCCAGTGCAGGAAGGACATGGACCTGTTGGAGCGAGTCCAGGGGAGACCACCAAGTTGATTAGAGGGATGGAGCACCTCTGCTATGAAGAAAGGCTGAGAGTACTGGGAATCTTCATCTTTTGGCGTGACCTAATTGCAGCCTTCCAGTACCTGAAGGGAGCCTACAAGAAAGATGGAGAGGGACTATTAACAAGATCATGTAGTGAAAGGAAAAGGGAGAATGGCTTCAAACTGAGAGTAGGTTTATATTAGATACTAGGTTTATATTAGATATTAGGAAAAAAATCTTTCCTGTGAGGGTGGTGAGGCAGGTGGAACAGGTTGCCCTGAGAAGCTGTGGATGCCCCATCCCTGAAGGTGTCAAAGGCCAGTTTGGACAGGGCTTGGAGCAACGTGGTCTAGTGAAAAGTGTCCCCGCGCATGGCAGGGGCTTTGGAACTGGATGATCCTTAAGGTCCTTTCCAACCCCGGCAATTTTATGATTCTATGATTCTGCTACTGTATTTGTTCCGGCACTACCTGTTACAGCAATGCAGACCTGACACTTACTCCAGGTTACTCAGGTATTCCCGGGGAAAGATAAATGAGCAGTGGTGGTTGTTATCCTGTCTGTTTTCAGTGTTTCAAACCATGTTATCTTCAGACATGTGATTAGTGGGGTTTTTCAGCTGTTTTTATCTTTTGCATCACCCTCCCTCTCCTCCCTCCCACCCCCTAAGGAGCCACCTCTTGGTGAGAGACTTGAATGAGGAAACAGGCAAATCTATACGCAGCATTTGTTCTCCTTGGCAGCAGTCAGCTGTCAATCCAGGGAAGCCACAGTCTCCTGCAGGGCTCTGGTTGATGGCGCTAGGAATACAGAATACTGTCTACAGTCTTTCAAACGTCAGTCACAGATCCATGGATTCGTGGGATTGAGCCCTGTGCTGTTCTGTTCCTATCACTGCTGGAATCAAACTGATTCAGACTCTACAAAACAACGTGGCAGACGGGTCCCAAGAAATGATATTTTATCCACAAGAAAATATAAGGTCTTAAATAAGCACTTTGGTTACTTTGTAAGAGGATAACGTACCATGCTGGTTTAACTGCTTCCGATCTCTTAAACAGAAGAAATGCTTTGGAGTTAAGTTGCTGAGGTAGGACTCAGAAGTTCTGTTCATTGTGTTCTGCTGCAGAATTCCAAGGTGACCTGAACAAATTCTTTAATCTCTGCTCCCATCTAAAAAGCCACAGTGGTAAGACTCGTTTTACATCAGTTTTCACTTGTGAGGTTTGGCAGCAGGAACTGCCTCATCCTGCAGGGATCCAGGGTATTCAGTAGGATGGAACGTCCTTTCAAGCTGAGCGTTACAGTCGTGTTTCACTGTTACACAGCTAATAATGGCACCTGTGTCATACAACTGTCCTATTATTTAAGATAAAAGTCGCATATGGTCTCCAAGGCTTTTCACATTGCCAGGGCATTTCTCACACAGTCCAGTAACCTGTATTGTTACAAACCTGGCCAGAGGCAGAGACTGACAACCTAGAACTGCCCAAAAGGGAAAAGGGGAGAATGGACTCTTATATTGAAACAAATCCCATCGGTGCTCATCTTGTCCGTGGGAGAAGGGAACTGCTGTGCACACCTAAGCATGTGGGTTGCTGAATTTGGTGCATAGAGCGAAGTTACTGCTGGGACACAAGCTGGCTGCCTTTCATGTTTTAGGTGGTAAATGCAGATGTAATTTGAGAGTCACTACGTGGCTTTTGATTGAATACAAAGGGGCAGACGGTTCCACTTAGTTCTGAAATGAGATGCAATCATATCTGTGAATTGCACAGTGGCAAATCACAGTAATCTGCCTTAGATGCCTTGTCCTGCCGTGCTACCAAACTGCAGAGTCCTGCAGCAGCAGCAAACCCTCCCCCCTGACCAGGGCTGTGTCTGCCTAAGTGATAAGATACAAAAAGAAATGCTTTCTGCCACAATAAAGAGCAATCTTAACAGGAGTCAAGTCTCACTAATCCAGGACTAGCATTGTTTTATTCAGTTTTCATGACTGCATGTTCTGAATAGTTGTTGTTACTGTTGTTGTTCTAAAAATAACCTGGCATTTCTAAGTTGACTTACTTGAACATTAGTGCGGTACACTTTGAGAATAAACTGCATTTCTCCTGTATTAGCTGCCACTACTGCTGTCTAGAAGAAATGGTTAATGAATCTTACCTGATCAGCAGTAGGAATAGGATCAGTAAATATCAGTATGTTTCTCTTCTCAGAGCATTTACTCTTATTTAAATCCTTAAAATAGCAAACTGAGGTCCTGTAAGCAGAATGTAACTAACACGAAAGCCAACTGAACAGTTGATGAAGATAACAATCCAGGGATTCATAAATATTAGCCCTTCTCACTACTTCCTCCAACTCTCTTTTAAAACAGTAAAACTATATATGTTTTAGAGCACTGAAAAGGAGAGAACAGACCAACCACCTTTCCTGAAAAACTTGAACTCTTTAAATAGGGAAATTCAGTAGCTGGCAGGTAGAGAATGAGCCATAGAAATCTAGAATAAATCTGTCCTTTTCTGATTCTTTTTACTCCAATATTTAAGATTACAGATCCTTAGAAGAAAGAAATTGGTAGAAGTTTATCTTTTCTCCAGACTGAAGAGTGGTTAGAGAATTTTTCAGAATTGGAATAGAATTTAAAATTATTCTGCTTGATTTAGTTTGTTGAAACATCAGGATTTTTATTCTCTGGATTTTTGACCAACTGTAGCATAGAAAAGTAGCTTCTGTACCAAAGGATTCTCATATTTAAAATAGCCATCTATAGTAGTATGTATGCAAACCAAAGTTTTCTTAATAAAACAATAATAATTTTTTTTTTTTTTTAGTTTTTGAACAAAAGACTTAATTGTGAATTAACTACAGGAAATTTTGTGTTTGGCTTGTTAGTGGCTGGTTAGGGCAAAGAGACCCATGAATTAATGACACAGAAAACATTCCTGTGGCAAAGAGTACAGAAAATTTTTTGCCTATGAGTAGTAGCTCTTTCTGGGTGTGTGTGCCTAAATAAATGGTTAACATTTTTAGAAATACACATGTATTCACTGACAATGCTGGTAACATTGATAACTAGCACTCGATCTCCTGCCTTCAAAACCCCCATGTCTACAATTTAAGCAGAAGCAGATATTGCTGTCAAGGCCTGAGCTTTATATTTAGTCTTTAGTCCTAGTACATGATCACATTTCCAATCCACTGTGTTAGAGGGGAGTGTACACCAACTACTAATTTTTTATATTAAAAAATTTACAGGTTAGCTAACAGCAAAATTATTTAGAAGCTATAGGATATTAGGATGAAATAAGAAGCAATTGAAAATCTGCAAATAAGCATGAGAGAAAGTGTGATACATCGAAGAGCATTTTCATATTCATATACTACAGTTATGTACTGTAGTCCTACATTTATAACAATTGCCTCAGCCTGTTTGGCTTCACAGTGGAGAAAAGAGTTCAAGACTCCATTCCAGCCTAGTCAGAAAGGTGGTGTGCTGTTAGTACTCTTGTGCTGATGGCACAGGGGTGTGACCAGAGCAGGATGTCGTGGAGTTTGCATCAATATCTCCTTTCTGAGAGATGAGGAGAGAGTGAGTTGCAGTGTAGAGAGAGCACGCAGCTATGGGCTTGAAAGGATGTCTGCAGGACTGGCTTGTTACCCGGAGGCCAAAACATAGGTATAAGATGCTGAATCTAAGCTAGTGGAGCTTGGAGATTAGTCCATATACCTGCAATGTCCAAATGAAGCCAGACCATTGCGGCCAAACTGACTTGCCTGTGCTGCAGTGGTGGGAACAATGTCCCTAAGAGCCACAGATGGCATTTCGTGGAGGCCACAGACTGTGTTTGGCCGGAGGCTTGCCTGCTTCACTGTGTTCACCATCAAAGCAGTGACCTGCAGATCCTCTTTTCTCCAGTGCTTATAAGGGAAGATGTAAGGAATAAGAATTGAATGAGAAAGACCTATTCTTGACTGGAATCAAGGATGTGAAATGAAGGTCTTTCAGAAAGATTTGTGCGGGGCGTAACAGAAGTACATTTCCCTAGAAGGGATTCTGAAGACTGTCTCTGATGGTAAGGGAGCCCTTGGCACTGGGGGGCTCACAAAGGATCAGACAACCACACCGTCATTCTTTGGTCAAGTGTTTCCTTGTTGTTTCTAAACTACTGACTGGGATGAGTAACAAGCAGCAGCTTCACTGCTGTGACTTCCTTTTTTTTCCTTTCTTCCTTGCTTGAATGCTGACGTGCATTTTTAGTGTGTGCTAGCAGTGCTGCTTTAAGCTGTTGTGATGTTGTGGAGCTCTGATCCTGACAGTAAAAGCAAGGGGTGCCAACCCTGCTGTGTTGGATGAGCTTTTGACACATCCTCATCGCTCAGGTCAGAGGAAGGGTCTGTGGCAAAATATGGTGTAACTCTCTGAAGATGCAGTGTTGGCTGCTGGTCGGAAGGCGGTGGGCCAGTCAACGGCATTTACTAGAGCTGATAGGAATGTAGCTTTATGGCTCTTGCTGTGCACTAGCGCAGGAGGGCAAACTTGTACACAGTTGTGTCAGGCCACTGCAAGGCTTATTCCGTACTGGTGTGGAGCGTTCGGCGCTGTAGATGCTGGAGCAGCACCCTGGGGTGGAGGTGCTGTGAGCTGGGAGGGGTGCACACTTCCACCACGGAGTACTTTTCTGTAACAAGGCAAGCAACTATTTTATCTCTTTGATTGCACAATGCAAGTGCCTCTTGCCAAGAGCCTGTCTTCTCAGTTTGAAGATGTGTTAATTGAGTAATAGACAATACTTGTCATGAGGGAACTATATGTCTTAGGGATGTCTGCCACTGAATCATGGCAAGTTCTGCAAAGTAATTTTTTTTTAAGTAGCACATCCCTACTGCACTGTGTGGGTTCTGCTGTGGCTATTGTTCCAGACAGGACTGGCCATAACCCCTGGAACAGATCTGCAGTGTGAGCTTTGTTTTGTTATTGTGGTAACCCTTGTAACCTAAGAAGTCAATAGCTGACTTTTTTAGTTTCATTTATCTTATAATACAGAAATGGCAATGTGCTTCTGGTAAAGAAACCCAATTCTGTTTATTTTTTCCAGTCCATAAAGAAGCATTGTACTCACAAAATCTTGCTTCTTCAATAATTTTGAGACTACAGTCTTGAGATTATGCCACTCAAAATCCTATAAAGGATTGCTCTGTCTAAATATTCATCCGATCTCAAAGTAATTTTCGTATGTTTTCAGTGCCTGTCTCCATCTAGGATACCAATTCACTAATCTTTGAGAAATTTTGGAAATTATATTGCAAAATACTCCCTTGAAACATCTTAAACAAGTTTGCCTCTCTGATGATAGATACTAGAACTTACCAAAATCAGTATCTTATCAGATGTACTGAAAATCACTAGTCAGTTTTGAAAGCTAAAGACCCTCACTAAGTGCTTTCCCATGACGTATCATGTTGAAATATTACTTGTTTTCTAAAGCTCATAATAATTTAAGACATCTAGAATTATGTGAGCTGTAGTTCATAAAAATGTATTTTAAAAAGCTGAATTTAAATTAAAATCAGACTACTCTTGCTTCTGGAATACATTTAAAAAGTATTATACCAAGTTTGCATGAGTAAATGACTCGGTTGATTTTGATGTTACCTTCCTATCTGCTGTCTGGAAACACTGAGGTGTATTTAACATTCACATTAAAACACACCTTGATTGGCCCCAGTAGCAAACTTCTAACAAGCTGGTAGATTTCTAAAACAAATTGAGCATATAGGCACAGTTCTGAGGACCTGTGAGGAGACAAAAAGCAAAATGCCAGAGTTGGGTAGGCTTTGCCTGCAGCAGGAGGATCTTGCTCAGTCTTCACAGATGTTGTCACTCTGTCATTCATGAAAAAAACACGTGGGACAAAGTCCCCATTATTGACAGTGCCTTAATAATGTCTGCACCTTGAGACAAGTTTGATGACAGGAAAGTTAAAATAGAAATAAAAATAGAAAGTTAAATCCCGTTGCTGGAGACAATGAAGGCAAACTCCTCCAGTTAAAATCCAGACTTTGCTTGCACATGGCTGATTCTGGAACTGGTTTGTTCTTAAATACCCTTGGGTTTACTTTACTTATTGAGGAAAAATGAAAAATTGTACATTAAGAACAGTGAAGCAGAGAATGGAAGAGGGAGAGCATAGTGAGAAGTTGACTCGGGAGATAAATGGACAGAGAAGAGCCAGAACAGGAAAACTGGAGCGGGAAAGGAAAGAAGTATGAAAGACAGTCCCGAATGGATATTGTCCTAGTGGATATAAGGTACTCTCATTTCTGCTTTCATGGTGTCTCTAACAAAGGAAAGTTTTGATGTAGGTATTTAAATATGGTTTTAAGGAGAAAAAAATCCCACAGTTCATGTCTTTTAAAATATAGGAAAAGAAATTCATACTGCCGTACAGTTGGGTAAGCCCTGCAAAACGAGTCATAAGAATGTCCCGAAATCACAGGCTTAGAGGGGTTCACCCATCTCTAATATTAAAGCTCTGGTTTGTCCAAGGCTGAATATTGTTTCTGGTTTCTTGTTTCCTGGCTGACAAATTGAGCAAGGGCTTACAAAGAGAGAGCTTTACTCGATGACAATAAACAACCCACTCTAACACTGCATGTTTTGTATCTTCTCTTTTTGAGACATACTATTTTTCTTAAGAAAGAGTTGGCTAAAGACCTTGAATATTCCGTTAAAATAATTAACATATGTCTAGAATGTGCTGTTTATTTCTATACTGTTCATAGCTGGACCACTCAGTTAAATGAATGTAAATGTGAAAGTGTGTAACCTCTCCCATTTGGTATATCTGAAAAGTGTACATATTAGTAGCAATAACTACAGCCTATTTATTCACATTTACCTGCCATGTGCCTCTGACCAAATGCCTCTTATAAAGCAACAGAGATTATGAAATAGCATCAGAGCAGCATTAAGAAACATTTTGAGAAGGTCCTCTCATTTTTGATACTCATTCTGAAGGCCTCCATGGTAGGTGTAGCTGTTTTCTCTAAAATGCTTTTGCTTTAATTGAACCAATCCCTTAACTCCTGAAGGAAAGAAATAGGCATTTTTCAAGCTACCTTGTAGCAGTTTATGCAGAGAGAAGAACTGTACTACCTTAGAAAAAATTACTATTACTGTTTATTTCTTTCTTTAATCATAGTTAAGCTCTTCACTTGAAAATCACTGATATTTTTAATCATTCCTATAATTAAGGCCACGCAAAGCTTTCTATTGCTTGAGAAAAGTTTTAGTGGTGCCATCTATGTATCAAGATCTGGTGTCACGGCAAAATGTTCTAGTCTTTCATAGGGAATTTCCCTGCAAGAACTATTTGGTTTCTTGTTTTAAATCATACCCTTTAATGAATGACTAAGAAAATGAATGAGCGTGGGGGGTTTCCCCTCACACACCAGAGTGGCCTAGTTGATGATACAATGAAATCTGACTTCAGAAGAAGGATTTTTATTTTTTATTTTATCCTGGTACAAGTTCTTCATGTGTGTTTTGGATCCAGACAGATGCTTGAACTACTCAGGTGTAACGGAGGCTGAGGAGGAGTTGCCTCCTGAGTAGTCAGAGGAACCCAGACTGAGAGGGATGCTTAGGAATAATTGATATCAAATTCTAGAAATTTGGTTATATTTGGACTTGGAGAGAAGCATCAAAGGTGCAGAGATGGCTGGTGCTATTGCAGAAGTTACCCCAGGACCTTCATTCTTCCTTCCAGTTGTGCATTGGCACAAACCTGGCTGCTGTTGGAGGTGGAAAAGTGGAGAGCGACAGAGCACGGAAGATGAAATCCCCAAACCTTTGTGTTGTGTGCAAGAGAAGAACGGGAAAGAACAGTGTGAAGTAGCTCTTAACATTGTTGTGTAATTAGTGCAGGTGTAATATACTTGGCAAAGAAATTAAAGGGTTTCTAATGCTAAAATTAAGGAAAACAGGTTAGTTTGAACCTGGCAGTAGAGAAAAAGTGGCTGCACCATTCTGGAAGGGATGTCTAGGACCAGGGCAGGGGGCAAAGTGTAAATATCAGAAGATTATTTCTTTCCTTCCCCTCCTGCTTCAAGTTCATATTTACATCTGGGCAATTAGGCAACAGTAATGGGAGTTCAGCTTCTGAATATGTTTTTATATTTTATTACAGACAAGCACTTGTTAAACTGAGAGCTATCCCAGGCATGTTCACATTTTTAGACCCAAACTGATCCATTTCCCAATGGCTTCTGATAAATTTATTAAGACTGCCAATTCAAAAGTAAATTCAAAACCATGCAAGGTGTTTCTAAAAATTGTTATGTGTTTTGCATACTGTGGTGAGAATTTTCACCGAGAGAAAAGAGTTCAATTCAGAAACAATTGTCTGACTCCCCTCGCACTCTCTGCTGGGCAGACTTGTAAGGGATTTTGCTTCCTTTCTGGTTTATCTGTGTGCTGGCCAGTATTGCTAAATCTGCTCTCCAAATTACACTGGGACCATTTCAGAGGTCAGCAGAGAAGCTGTCAGAGAACATCAAAGATATTCACCAACCATCTAACATTTTTGGAGAATCCAAGCCATCAGATCTCATGGCAATGAGCATAATGTCTCAAGTGAAGGGTTGGATTGCATGACAGTGATTGGGAATGTATTTTGTGATGGAAAAAAAAATAGGGGAATAGTTTTCTGCCAAGTCAGCCCGGTGAATTAGCTCACCAAGGAGTCCACCAAAGGGTTCTTGGCCAAGAAGGAGAAAAGGCTGTGTGGTCAAGAGGTGGTAGAAAGGAGTCCAGGTGGGTGTAGGTGATGGAAATCAATCTTACAGGAAAAGTAATGCCTAGAAATGTTAGGGTGCTGAGAAGTTTCCTATGTGCCCATGGAAGATACTTGCTGGTTCAGAATGTGTAAGGTCCCTGAAACCAGAAACCAGGACATGGAAACTGGATCCACAGCTAATTCTCCCTTGACGGACTTTGTCTGTTATTGCCATCTTGATGAGAGATATGAAAAACTACGTGGTTACAGATACAAACCTGGCACATGGAGGAAGCAGTTTTAACTCCCTCTTTCCTCTCATATTTCCAATGCCGCCTTGAGAATTTCTCAGTTCCTTTGCTTTTTGCTTCTTCTCTTGACAATGGTCATTAGAAACCATAAAAAGTCTCCATTTTGTGAGTGTTCTGAAAATAAATTTATAAAAAGTGGAAAGTACTCAGACCCTGTGCTAAGTGATCACGCTGAGACACTAGAAGATGGCATTATACATTAATTTCTGCTCAGCAATGATGAAGAGGGTTTATTTTTCCAACTCTTTTAGCTTTTTACTGAAGTATTGTATTGTCTCAAAAATATGCGTTTCTTTCCATCAAGACTTTCTAAGCTAAATGATTCATGGAGGAAGGGAACAAACCCCCATATTTTAATATGATTATAGATAATTCAATTTCCATGCTGGTGATTAGCAATTAATTAGTAGCTGAAAACATTAATCCAATCTGTGAACCACAAAGCTACAGTCTATTCCAATGGCTCCAAGATAGAGCAAACCTTTGGAGCCAGTTTAGTAATATAAGTAGAGCATAAATCTGACCAAAGTGATCTAATGAAAAAGTTCAAGCACGACCCAATGGTCTCTAGAAAGTTAGAATTCCAGAATAATTGAATTCAGAGTAATTTCATCCATTTGTGTGGGCTTCTGTGAAGTGGGAGATGGACAAGAGTTTTATTTCATTCTGGCTCATCTAAAGAAATCTTAGACTTTTCCTTGCTGATCAGATTACTCTTAGTTTTCTGTATGACATTTTATGAGAGTTTGTTGGGACTGTCTGCTATTGTTCCTCACGTAATCTTATGGAAATTCTGGGTAGCAGTGAGCACAATGGTCTTACCACCACGATTGGTACACATTTTCCACACATGATAAATGCAAGTGATTTGCTAAATGCCTGCCAATTGCATACTGTAACTTTCCCTTTTTACTCAATTATTCGTATGCTGGAGACTCCAATCAGTGCTAGTTCATGATTCTGCCTTTATAACAATTAAACCAGTTGTGGTATTGAAATGAGTTCTTGTATTTTCTACTGGCAGCTACAATTTTGGTTAAAGGAATGGTGAGTATAATCTATAACAGTTCTAAAGGGGGAAGTACTGCGAGCAAATTCCAGTGCAGTTTTTTGTCTGGTTATTTGTGAAGTTCCCAGCAACTTCCATCTGTCTCCCCTGGCTTCCATGTAATAAGTTAATAGTGCGATAATAGCTGGTGAATGGGGAGGGAGCAGAAGAAGCAGCAGAGCTGTGCTAAGAATGGAACGATGTGCCCTTACAATGATAAACTGATCCCATTCCATTAAATCACAAAGCTGTCTCCACTCTTCTCTTCATCCCACACGAGCAGCTGAAGAAAAAATCCCCGAATTGCTATCGTTCACTGCAGCTGTCAGGAAATGATACTAATTAGTTTAATTTGCAATAACACAAGCACTTAACTCTCCAAATAATCTAAGTTAGTAAGTCAGTTTTTATATTATGACAATGACATGTTTAAGAGCCTCTGGAGCAGTGATTTCTTTAACCTCTGACTCAAATGTCTTTCAAAGGAACACAGCAAAACTCTTTGTCCCATGTTACTCCGGTACCTGCTTGTGAGGGCAATTAGTCTATAAGAAATTGTGGCAGCATTGCTTAAAAAGGAGGAAACCTGACAGCTGTCACACGCTGGTATTTTGCAAGGCAATGCAAAGAGACGTTATTCAAAACAAAAGCGCCTGTCCTACAGAATTAATTACCATAAGATGATACCAGAAAAAGATGTTCAAAGTGACTATTTTCCCTCATTTCATGTCTTTCTGATGTTCTTGAATGTGGTAGTTTCTTATTTGCTTCATTTTTCTGGCATTTGCACACTTCTCCGGTATTGTGTGTGAGTTTCTAATGCTTCTGGCCAAGGCAGAAAATGTTTATGAAATATTTAGAAATACTAGTCAAATGCAAATGGAAAAAATTGTCACTATATTGGCTTGAAAATAATGAGATTTAAAAAAACCCCAAAAACCCAAAAGCCCAACCAAAACCCCCACCTATAAATAAGGCTGGGTTTGCCTGCTCTCTCTCCTTAGACCTCTCATATTTCACTCTGGACAGTCATAGGAGGTTGTTCAACATTGTGAAATTCTCTGATATAATTAGCAGCAATTTAATGTAGTATCAACATGCTAGATTTAAAGTTGCAGAGTAATCAAACCTTGGAAATGAATGGGGCACTTTGTACCTCTGGAAGCTCCTGTTTCAGGCTCTATGCAAACTCAAATACTACATTAATTAAGACATTGTTTGCATTTTTGGTGATTACTTTGTATTTGCTTAACTTGTCGATGATAATGATGGTGTGGAGAAAGAGGAGGAATGGGCACACACTGTCATTGCTGATCTTCATTTCTTACTAAAAACTTACAGTTTGAGGCAGAATTTTTTACAAAGGTGGAAAATTCAGTGGCAAGTTCCTCAGTGACAGAACTGTGGAAAGAGTTGTCTCCTTTAAACAGACAGTTTAAAAACCAGACTTGCCAATCTCGCATCAGCCTCTTTAGCCATCAGCGCGCTTGCAGCAAGCGTGGGTAGAGCCCTCCCCAAACCTTCGTTCGCGAAGCCGAGCCATGATGATGAAGCTGACTTGAAAGCCTTGACTGACTTATCTTTTAAAGACTTCAGTCAGACCTTGGATTTTAAGACCTTTGTGTAATCAGTACAGTTTCACTGTACAGAATCAATCGACTCAGAATCTCCTCTCCTTCCTGGATTTTATTTCAAGACATCACTTAGAGACATACTTTTCCCAGCCTTTACAGTCCAGTTAGGGTCAGAAAAACCTGAATGCCAGGAATAGTGGGAACAGTTTTGAAAGGACATCAGTATAGTAAACAGGGAGAAAAAAAAGTCTCTGTAATCAGGAAAAAGAAATAAGAAAACAAAAGCTTATTTACTTAAAGAAAAAAACCCTAGAACTCCTAGTTTCTTCAAACCTCATAATTGAGTTTATCAACTGTCAATAACCAAATGCATGTTTCTCGTTTCCCAAGAGCTGATTAAAGCTGTGGTCTCCTCCTGTAATTCATGGCATTCCATTGTGTTTGTTTCTCCTGGAATTTTCAGGCTGAATTACTGTAACTAATATACCACTAACTCTGTACTGCAAGAGCCCTGACCTTTTGAATCTCTCCTTCTTTGCAGAAAATTGGCATAGAAAATTTCAACACAATAAATGCTTTTAATGTTTTACTTTATCTTGATCCAGAAACACATATACACCATCTTATTAAGTTAGTTTGCCACTAGTATCAGGTTGGGTTAGAGAGTTCAGAAGATGAGGAGATAGGAAAAGATGAACTATTCCATTTGCAGTGGATTAGCAATAACCAAAGACCTGAAACATTAGTCCTTTTGGGCTCACTTTGAAATGAGGCCATACTTGTGTATAAATGACAGTCATCTCAGGATGTTTATGTGCTGGTTGAATCAGTTTAGAAAGACCATGTTGCTGTTAAGGCTGCTTTCTTTTTTCCTGGTGGTATGAGGCAAATGTTGGTGTTTTTCAGGCTGTGGTTCTGTAGTACATTGCTTTTGCAGACACATCCTACACTGAGATAAAAACAATAGGCTTCTGGTAAGGGTGGCAAAAACCATAAAGGGAAATTACCCTTGGCCAGGGACTACTGTGCTGTCCGGGTGGCTTATTTTAGGCAGAATGAAGCCATGATTTCCTGGGAGGTTTGGGTGGACTGCAGGCATGGCGTGTGGAGGAACAGGCAAATTACTCAAACTGCTGTATGTAAAAGCAATACCCAGCTCATGCTGCTCCCTCTGTGGCAGCATGAACAGCAAGATCCCTTTGAAGAGTGAAACCCTGCTCAGCGTGTGACCTGGAGACTTCAAACTAAAGGTGAGTTGCCACTGGAGGACCTCATTGTACAGGACCAAGAAACAATATGTTACATTTTTCCTAAAGAAGTAGTTTCTGACACCTTCCTCTTTAAGCTGAAGGTACTAATTTCACTTAGTAATGTGGATAGGACAACTCGCTAGTTTTCCCCCACAACTTTTCTTATCCATTGTTACTGATCCTCAACCTCAATACACCGGTTTTTCGGTGTTTACTTCAATGTTATAAAATATTTAGCTTTTTGATGCTAGAACAACTAAAAAAATAAGCCACAGCTACCTTACAGCTAGACTAGACAAATTCTTGTACAGATGGATGTTAATAAAGTAAACAGATAAATCACTCAACAAAATTAAAAGTATTAAGTTTGTTGATCAACAACAAAAATTCACTATTTAAATACAGGATTTTTAGAATTCTACGCTAAGCAGAATTACATATTTAATGAAAAGCTTTTTGTAGCTTTTGCGTTGTTTGTACATTTAGTTGGAACCAAAGTGAAAAACAGATTTTTTAATGAGTCTGAATTGAAATACCCACATTCTTTCTGCTGGGTTTTTTTAATAGGTTGTTATGTTCTAAAACCACAATGAAAAATATCTTCTTCTAAAGTATATAATTACCCTCTGTCACTCTCAAATCTCCTCTGGTTTCTGAGCTCATTTAATAATAGTGAGCAGATGAGCAAAAGTTACAAATGAAGGTACTATCAATTTGATACTCAGCACATAAATACCTATAATGATAGCGTGCTTGTCAGCATCCATTGTTTCCAGTCCTGCCCATTTTCTGTTTCTACAGGGAGTTCCATCCTCTTTTGCAGACAGTAAGAGGCAAACAGGGATTTCAGATGAGGCAAAAAGGACCCCAAGAATCAGAGAGCATATATAATGGTCTCTGTGTTCCCTGAGGGTTTAGATTGCTGAAACAAAAGTTTTACCTCGAAGGTGAAAGGTTCACATTTGCAAAGACAGAGTCTGGCAAATTCAGATTGGTTTGCCCACTCATAAGGAGCTTGTTGAAAGAGTGAATTTGAGCTGAAGAAACCGGCTTACCTCTAGTTTGTCAAAAGCACACGACCATTTTGTATGTCACATTCTCCTTAACCAATTTTGTATCTAAATGGACACATCATAATGAAGAAATGTTCATAGAAGTGCAGTGGAAATCTCTCACTAGATGACTATGGGGAGATTCATGGACAGCATTATGTTGTATGGAAAGGAGGGAGTGAAAGAATAGAAGTCCAAGGGTATAAAACAAAGAATCCCTCATTATCTCCCTTCCAGATGTTTTGACCTATGACTATTGCCTTGTTCTTGCCACCTCTCAAAGGTGCCTCCTGGCAGCCACCATGCAGTTGTAGCAAGCATTTAACTATCAATGTTGCAGTAGAGGCTGGGCTCTAGTGGACTGTTCCCTCTGCCAGCTGTGGGCAGGTTTGGCTTGTTGTGTAGGTTCCATTACAAATCAGAAAGTTGCATGGGCAAAGAGAGTTTTTTTCATATGCTCAGTATTCGTGCAGGGCTGGTGGAACGCTGTGGTGGAAGGAACCACGCTGCGCGCAGCCTTGCATGTTGTAAATGGGTGTAACATTTTAGCCAAATGATTGACTTGGAAGGTTCTGTCAGGGCAAGGGTTTCCATATGTCATTTCAAGTATCTTAGTCTATAGAGGCAGGCCTGGGGAGGATTTTGGCTTCTCACATCACTCTGGGAGAGCTGTACAGCTTTGGGGGTTTTCTCACTTTCAGACATGCTAAATTTGCAGTCTGTTCTAAGAGGAAGCCCCAAGCTGCACTCCAGAGTTTGCTAGAAGTGAAGAGACACTGCAGACCCGGATTTGTTTTGCTTACACACTTCAGATCCAATGGGGTTTGTGACACTGGAACCATGGGGCACACACATGGATGTACCTGGACCCTGCCACACCCGAGGCCTCCCTTGCTATAAGTCGCTCTTGTGCCACACCTCAGGTTTCCTTGCATCCAGTAAGGGCACAAGGTGGGCCAGGCAGGGCCGTTCTTGGCTGCAATTCGAGTAGAAACTGTGTAGATATAAGCAAGTACATGCATGATTTCTCTAGCTGATTCTCTGTTTTCCTGAACCTTGCACTTCTATGAAGACACGCTCTGAATCGTTGTGAATCTGGCCCTGCTACCTTTTTGTTGGTAAAGCACTACATTGTGCTCTGCTTTTAATATATTCATTTCTTAACATTTTAAATGAAAAAAAAAAAATTGCCACTTTTCTGTGTAACGTTTGAAACATCCCTATTTACAGCATAGGCTTCTCCAAATGGGTTGCACTGATGTTGCCCTGAGAAAGCACAGTACAGATGGGACAAGGCTAGGCTGTGACATTTTTTATGAGCAGTGGGAAAATCCCCTCAGGGCAATCATTTGCTTTGCTTCACACAGACATTCCAGGGCAGAGTCAACAGCAGTCTCTAAGATACCTTCCTCTGGAATACATCCTTGTTATTGGGATGTAAAATGTAGGGCTTCATCAGTGCTATATAGACAGTGCTCCCATAAAAATGTGCATCCATTACATTTATCTATTTCTTGTTTTTTTCTATAAGGAGATACCCTGTGTATCTTAGTTCTGAAAGGAAATCCAGATAGTATTGGGTTGTTTGCCCTATTGTATTTTCCAGAATTGAAGGTATTTTTTACTTGCTTTTAGTAATAGCCCTGTAAAATGTTTGCTAAGCTGCCAGGATTAGAAAAGGACATGCATGCATTATGATTGAACCTGATTTTTCAATTTTAAACCTGTCCCTGTTCCCTCTCTGTCATTTCTTTGGGTATCAGAACTTCAAGTTTGTGATTTCTATTGCAGGACTAAAGAAAGATGTCTCCTAGAATCAGGCTGTGAATAAACCCTTGAATTTTGGTCAGATGAGGACAGGGGCAAGCCCTGCCTGGCCGCAGTCCTGCTCCCAGCCCTTGCTTCTGCTCCTTCATTGTGAGGGTTCCTGTGTGTGAGAATGCACACACGTGCACGTGTGCTTGCACCTCCACAGGAAAGTGAAGCTATTATGTTCTTTATTCACTGTATTCTACCAATTTTAATTTAATGTCATGAGGTGCACAAGACTGACGTGGAGAATAAACTATAAGCTATATTCATAAAAGGGAGGGAAGAATAGCAGCCTTTATTCTGTTCTCTGTCCTTTGTATCTTCTTTAATCTTGTATCTTCGTTCATTTTGTTCAGATCAAGTATTTTCTTGTAAAAGCATTCTCTGAGGGGTTTTTTTGTGTTAGTTTTATAAGAAAACAGGCTCTTTGGCCACTTATGTGAGTTGAAGTGAAGGTTAAAAAATGAATACTCTTTCACTTAATTCCATAAAGCCTTTTTTTCCGTATCTGTTGGGATTATCATCCATGTCTGATTAACCTGTTGGGGCTAGATCCAAACTCAGGCCCTCATCATGCAATCCCAAAGCAGCCCAGGTGGTAAATTCCTGGTCCCATGGCCCAAAAGCCACAGACTGAGTACTTGCTGCTATGCAAATACTCCTCACTGATCCCTTGTTTCCTCCCATCCTGTTTCATTGCAAGTTTTGACCAGGAGCAAAATGCTGTCCTGAGCTCTATCAGAAGAATTTCTCATTTGGCATCTGTCCCTGCTGGTTAGTGCAGAAGCACCAGTGGTTCAGCTCTCAGTGTGAAAAAGGTGGTAGCACGACATGATTCCTTGTGCACTGAGCCGTTCCTGCTGCGAGCAGCATGAACTGCAGTGCTTCAATTCAGATGTAATATATGGGACAGCAGACGCTGAGAGTAGATGAAATAAAGGAATGGGTTATGTTTTTTATTGATTGAATAGGTGTTGAATCAATATAAACCTGAGGCCAGATTTGTGTTGTAGCTGAGCCCAGGGATTAGTATCACAAGTATGAGTGCCACAATCAAATTCTCACTGATTTTATACAGTACTTAAAAATAACTTGCAAAACCACAAGGTGATATTAGCTTCCTATAGATCTTTTTTCTTATTAGTTTTTTGGTTTAATTATATTCCTACTTGTTCTATACCTCTCCCAGGCCTGCCTCCCCATCTCACAGACACATGTGTACAAATGATGTACACAGTATATTGAAAGGGCCCAGAGGTGCTTTGCAAGTTGTGAACTTGATTCTCTCTTTTAAGCTATTACCTTTTCACTTACGAAGGAGTGTGACAAGCCAGCTAAGCCAGTGTCTGACTGTGTCACGTAACTGCAGTGCTTCAAGGCATTTGAAAGCAAGAGAAGATTTGGTGCTTCAGATCCTGATGTCCTTTTCTCCACAGAAAGGGTCTTCTCCATCCTCATCATAGAAATGGGGAGAGACTGCTAGCGTTAGTGGCCTTTATATGTATGCACACATGGGAGAACAGATGCCAGGTTAAAAAAAACACAACCAAACAGCAAAAACCAACTGTGAAAAAGGAGGGGAAAAGTCATCTGTTTCAATGACCTTCTAATTCTGCTGTACTGGTTCTCCAGAGGACATTGCTGTCAGTGGCATTTACATGTCTGAACTGAAGTGGGTGTGTGGCCACGAGATAAGGACATTCATCTCCTCTTTGAAATTGTTAGTTGACTCAGTCCCCCCAGTTCCTGTTAGCAACAGAGCAATCCCAGAGCATTGGTAAGATCTAGTTTTTGTTTTCTGCAAAATGTGAGTGCATGAGAAACCACTGTCAGGGTTCATCATGGCCTGTGAAAGGCAGCAAGTGACAGCGTTATAATTAACAACTGACCAGCAGTTCTAGGATGAACACAAATCAGTCCAAATGAGGGTGGGCAGAGCAGGACAAGGCCATCCAGACTGCGTTCCACAACACAGAGACATGTCCCAGCTGGCCAGTGTTCACTGGGGACAAAAGCCTCATCTCCCCCTTGGTAAAACTGCTGTCAGGTGCTAGCCCAGACAAAGTACAAGTTGATTTTCTGTCTTTCAGAAAGAAAGTACAAAAGGTAGAATTACATTTTACAGGCAGTTTCAGCAGTGAACAAAATGTGGCTTTACTGATGTATTTGATTCTTCTTTTAATTATCCCACAGTTCTTAGGTTATGTAACCTGTCTCCTGTGCCATAACAGATCCCTAAAACTCTCTCTTAGATAATTCTTTCAGAAATCTTGTTTCTCCTTATAAGCAAACCAATAAACACATTGTTGTGGTGGAAGACCCAAACTCATTGTACAAGTCCAGGTAAAGTTTGCTTTGTAACAATGACCAGATTTTGCCAACCAAACCTTGCGTGTGTTCAGTACATCTGAAAAGAGCAGTTCTTCCTATTTAGAGTTAATACTTCGACATTCCATTTTACTCAGGGAAAAACCAAAAAAAGAAGTTTAAGCTTTATTTGAAAAAGCTCTTCAAATATGGTTTATCAACCAGGAAAGCACTCAGCTATCATTTGAGATTATAAGGTTTGTGCAAGTTTGCATATCAATAAATAATAATCCATCTGCCATTCTGGTCTTGTTCCTGGGAGCTGGAGTGGAAGAGCATATATTGTAACCTCTGCAGTTTTGCTTTTGCCTGAGGCAAGATCCTGGCTCCATGGAAAGCAGTGGCAGATCTTGCATGAGTTTAGTGACACAGGATTTCATGTCAGATTTTCAGTATTACGGTGGGCATCACACACCACTGACCAAACTCTGCCTCAGCCTCTGTAGGATTTGAATTATTATCTATTGGGATGAAGTTCCAGTGCTCACATTAGCAAAGAAAATCCTTCGGTTGGATTTATTAACACTGAGGCTAAAAATCAATCCTATGATGCCTTTCCACCCAAGAAGAACATGCATATGCATGAGCACTCCACATCTTGCCTGGTTTAAGCACTGGAGGAGTGGGAAAGTACACATTGCTTCCAGAACACTGAAACCTCTGGTTTAAGTTTACTCTTCAATTTCCTTCCACGGTTTAGAGCTAGATTGACAATTGTCAGGGTTCTGAGTGCTAAGAGGCCTTACTAGCCCTGATCAGCTTCACTGGGGCTTCCCCTTACAGGCCCTGCCCATAAAGTCATAGCATGGGTCGAGGGGTTCTATTTAAACTCAGGCCTGGCTACCCCTAGGCTGCTTCTTGAAAATAATAAATGTTGTGAATCAGGCAAGAAACAACCCACACGGGAAAAGAAGAACTTAAGGTCAGATTAAAAGATTTTTGTGGTTAAAGAAACACAAATTATGGAGAAGGTTGACCTAATATATTCCAAATATATATATATATATAANCTCTTCCTTTCTTTGTTCATTTTTTTTGAGCTGTTGGCCTCACTTTAAACCACTTGGGTTTTAATTTGCTTATATTTTAACTGAAAAAATCATGATGTCTAGAAAATATTGTGAAGAAACAGAGGTATCTAGAGTGATATTTATCTCCATATACCTCATCTGCTGGGGGAATAAGGAGAAAAGGCCAGTAGTGTCAAGATCTCTTTACCTTCCCCATTGTTCCTACCTACTGCAGGAGTTCTGTGGAAACTTGATGGCTCCTAAACTGCACACTGCAGGTCACTATCTTCTCTTTTCAAGTACTTTTTTAGCTGAAGGCTAGATTCAGTCTGTTTCTTTACAAGTTCAAGAATACAGAGTATTATACATTCTGAATAGTTGTTCCTCTCTGTGTGATTCAGTTTCTGGTATATTCTTCCAATTTCTTCACATTGTTGCTTTTCAGAACAGTACTTTGCAGCATCCTCATCTGCTGCCTCCATAGTTGCTTGTTAATAATCTTGGCTGACCATTATGAAGTTTTTTCATTAGCAACCAAGTGTTTGCTAAAGACCCACTGAGAATGAAAGATGAGAGTAGAAATACTTTCTTGAAGTAAGTATATTTCCATTTTTCACACAAAATTGCTTTAGTGGATATCGTTCATAAAATACATAACTAGCATAAACCCAAAGCAGCTACAAGAAATAAATTGCTTACAAAGAATGCCAGCCTACAGAAACATTGCGATGCTTTTTAATCACAAATACTGCAAACACCATACTAATAAAATTCTGCATATGTGTCAAAGAGCCACCCTTTGGAATTCTTGAATCCCAGGCGAGGCTTCTATGTTCTTCCAGGTCTTTTGAGTTTATTCATGGCGGAACATGATTCATCCTGTGTAGATACTGGTAAACTAGTTGTAGTTTCTTCACTGTACGTAAAGTGCCCTTTGTTGTTGTTATTGTTTCACAGATCCTTCATATCTAGTCAGGATTATCTGACTTTTTTTTTTTCCCAGTGATAATCTTAGTTTGGTGTTTTTGGAGTTTATGACCTGAGGGAAGGAAGGAACACAGCAATAAATGTGCCTGCTGGGCAAAGTTTGCTTAAAATCTTTTCTCTGTGATATCGGCTACTGATTTGTCCTGTGCAAGAGGGGCTGCGTTGTTTTATTGGTATGGTGAACCCTACAGCTCATTAACTTCTTTGATTTAGTAACAGCAAAAGTAGTTTTCTATGAGACAGAACTGACTTAGTTTGAGTTAAAGAGGCCTCATAGAGTTCCCCAAAGAACAGAAACAGAAAGACTGCGCAAAACTTTTTTTATGGTGTTACTTATTCTAAATTCTAGTTGGCTTTATCAACAAGTTTGTTTTAATTTGTATCAGGTTGCAAAATCCCATGTTTCAGAAACAGAGTAGATGAGAAGGGAATCATCTGAAGGCTTATTCAATATTTGAATATTCTCTACTGTAGCATGGAAAAGGAAATACTTATGACTGTATTATAGATATGCCTTCAGTAAATTGGTCTTTATAGTTATTGAAAGGCAGAGTTTAGCTTAGTTACTTGTGTAACAGTGCAGAAGCTGCTCCTGAAGCCGCTGTAGAAATGGGACTTTCAGCACTGATATGTGCGAGATTCAGCCCTGGTTCTGAAGCTTCTTTGCTGTGTTGAGTTGATTGTTGATTCAGACCAGGTGATGGGCCAAAGTTTGAAAAGATTTTGTATGTGTGAAAGAAGAGACAATAAGCATATACTATTTTTCCTAGGGAATTTCTAGATGTTACACATTTTGTCGGCCTCTTTTTATAGTAAAACAATTCTTTGTTCCAACGGACGGTTCAGAATGATCCTAAATATGGGAAGTTTGCAGATCATTCAAAACGTTCTGAGAGTCTGGATTCTGCCTTGCATTTTGGAAATGTTTTCTTAGACAATAGGGAATCAAGAATGACTGGAGAATGTGTTAGTGACTGGCTGGGTATCCTTGGGCAATTATTCATCTCCTTGCCTCCTTTCCTTCTTGCACTAAATGACCCTCAGTGGTAGTGGAGGGTGAGAAGCTGGGACGCAGCAGGGCAGGATCCTTGTTGTCTCTCTCGAGACTGCCTTCATGCAGAACAGGAATGTGACTGTTCTGCAGGCACTTGGCTCCTCCTTAGCGAAAGGGCAAGAGCTGCCTTGGCAAGTTCAGTGTCAAGACTTTACAATTGCAGCAAATAGATCTTTACAGATCTCTCTGACTGCTGAGTGGGTCAGGTTTGTTTCCTTTTGCAGATGTAGGCAGCAAGAGGGGACTTGAGAGATTCTCAATTGTGCTTTTGTGACATAGGAGAATGTGTCTGACAGACTGTCAGACTTGTTCTCCTGGGCCAACAGTGTGATTCTGAAAACCTCACCCAAGAAATCTCTCTGTAGACAGAGAATCAGAGCAAAATAATGTCTGTAGCCCAAGCATCTGAGTGCACGAACCTTTAGACCATCTCTTGAAACAGGAGCCAATGAGGCTTAAGCTCCATCAGACATTAACAAGTGCTCATGAGAAAGTTGTCAAAATAGCACTGCTACATCTCAGAGGAAAAGTTCTGTTATTTGTTTTGGAGCTTCATCTCTACTACGCCATAAGCCACATCTGGCAAAACTGTCCCAGACCACTTGGACTTTTGTTGTGTGGTACACATATAACCCTTCATATCACTGCTGAGTCTGGGTCATTCTTGATATTTTAAGGCCACATGGCCGCTGGTGTGGCCTGGGTATCTTCAGTGACTTCTGCTTCAGAGGGGAAAAATAGGACCAAACTTGGATGTGCAGAATGCATTTCATCTGCTTTTATAACATTGAAAGAAAAAATGGGTCGTATGTAATGTTCCTAATTCTTAGCAAATCTTGTTTTACTGTGAGTCTGTGTACTTTTAAGCATTTGAGAGTTACCTAGCACCTCCTATTTCTAAGTCCCTCCTCTTCCATCAATGGACAATAAAATAGAATGCGGAATGAATTGAATGTGGTGAGGACCCTTAGCAAAGGTTCTGCAGCCTTTGCAATGAGGCCCTAAAAAAGGCACACTAATCTGTCTCTTCTCATGACAGGACAAAAACCAGATCAAAAGTCTGAGGTAATTTTAGAATGGATCCGTTTATGAAAAAGATCTGATTGTATAAGTGCTAACCAGTGATTATCTGAATGGTGAGAGCATTGACTGAGGAGTAAAGATCAATGAGGCATTTTTCTTGACTGTTTGATGGGAAAAAAAGAAGTTTTGAGGTTCTATCTGTGTTCACAAAACTACTAAAGTATGTACATAGTCTCTTTTCACTAACCATGTAACTACCGTACCTGAGAAAGGACAGATGTTGTAAGAACATGAAGAATTAAATATTGATAGCATGACAAAGAACAAAATTCAGATTTCATCTGCTTTGGCACAACTGTACAGAAGCAAATCACATCAACACTGAGCAGCCTTTTTTGTTCCTCTTTAGCCAGTTTATATGCACTGCACTGTACTGTGCCTTTTTACAGCACTGGGCAGGATCCTGGAGTTTCCAAAGGCTGCACTGATGTTTGTCTCATGCTAGTCCACCTTCCTTATGCAGGAGTGACAGGAGCACTGTCTTGACTCACGTGTCAGAAGGGTTCTGTCACTGAGGTGCTCTTGCCCACAACAGCCTCCATTGCCACTGTTCTGTGTCTTGCCCATCAAAACAAGGAAGCCCAATGTGAATTGCCTTTTGGCTCTGAAGCCTGGCCTGGGCTAACTCTTGAGATATGCCCAAGAGCTGCTTCAGACAGTGCTGGTTTGCTTAGGCCAAGCCCGTGTCAAGAATCAGTCTCAATGTCTGGTGGCACAGGCTGTTGTGTTCTGGGGCCCTAAAACTGCAAGGTATTTCCAGGATCTCAGGTGGGTACAGAATTTGTCTTGATAAACACCCATTAAAATTATTTGTAGAGTATTAAGCAAATTTCAATTGTGTCAACAAATTTGTTTTTTGTTGCAGCGGAGATGCATAAGTGTAGCAAGAACATTGAAATAGCATGGTATGGAGACTATGCAGAAAGTAAAAACAGTGAGAGCTTTCCTGGCACTCCAAGAACTTGAATGGGTATTGAATCTTTCACCACTTGAGCTCATGATAGGAATAACTAGATGTGCTGCTTTTTCACGGCTGTGCAGTGCCTTTGCAGGAGGGGCTTTGTGCTCTTTTCCCAAATTACAAGAAAAGTAGAATGGAGAAAGAAGGATACGCAATTTGGAAAGGACTTGCAGTGCAAGTGATTGTTTCTCTTTAAAGCATGAAACACTCAAAATCTCAACTTTGTTGTGATCTGAAGTGGGAATTGGGTCTTGTTGTCCTAAAATTTAGTTAAAACAGGAAAACATTTTCTGCCCAACTCTAAGCAAAGTATTGCAACAAACCTCTAAACACAACATCACCAACAGATCAAAAATGATTCTGCAGCCCACCAGAACCTGGTGGTACAGAAAAGGTTGACTTTAATTTGCAAGAGAAGAAGTCTGCATGATTTTAGAAGTGGTTAAAGATAGCTGAGTAAAGGCCCAAGGAGCTGTTACTGCAGCAAGGGAAGTGGGTGGACAGATCCCTATATACAATAGTGCTGTGAGATGTGAAATTGCTAAAATAGCCCCTGCCTAATGTAATCACCTTTCAAAGAATATTTGAGAGGCATTTTGTCAGTGAAATATAAACAAAGACTATGTTTGAAATTCAAAACTTGTCCAAAGTAATTTTTCTTTCAAAGACTGTTTCCCCTGCTTGTGCTCATTCTAATGCTTTGAAAAGACATCTTTTTAGAGGACAAGCTATTTTTAATTGTTTATTTAAAAAAACCCCAACAACCAAACAAAAACCTTTTACAAAGCAGTAAGGAAAACCAAATGCATCTTCAAGCAGCTCCACTTTTCTAGGAGCAATAGTGAGCACAATAGAAACTGCATAGAAGCAGTCATTACCCAAGAACTTTTAGGATGCTGGCACTATTTCTTGAGAAGAGTTCTCATGAGAATATAGAGAGAACAGTGTGCATGGTATCAATAATTTTTTTTGCCACTTACAAATAGGCTGTATCAGGACAACAACTTCAGATCTTATAATGATTTCTCATTCTAAAACATTCCATATGGCATTACAAACTAGCAGCATGATCCCTTAGCTGTGCCTGTGTAAGTCACTTCACGGCTTCAAAGGCTGTGTTCAAGCAGTGCTGTGTTCAGGCTGACACAGAGTCATGACCTTCACCCAAAGACAAATTATTCACTGTGGTCACTTGAGCTTGTGCTGAACAGGAACTACTGAAAGAAAAGGCAGCAAACGGCCTAATATTTTCTTTATTAGTCACTGCTTAAGGCAGGAAATTAAAAAAACAAACAAAAAAAAACCCCACCCACCTCTTATTGGGAATTGAATTATGTAGGACATACATCAGCAGTGTTGAGATACCCAGATTTAACTGTATTCAGGATCCTATCTCAAGTATCCCGTGATATCTCAAATAATCCCAAATAATCACCTTTTGCATCTTGAACGCTGAAGTTCATGAACACTAGGAGCAGTGACATGGTTTCTCATGGCTTTGTGTCTGGTGTCTGACTATGAGCCATGACGAAAAGGGTTTTTTCTGCAAATGGCCCATTTATATCTGCTTTCCTCCTCAGCTGATTCTTTCTCATCTAATAAGGCAGTTTGTCTTGCACCTTTTCTTAAGGCAGGTCATACCAGGGGAGAAATTACAGGACTGCCCTCTTCTACCCTTCTCCCGGTTGTGCATTGCTGGCAGGAACTTACTGATCTCTCTCACCTCCATATTTCAGGTCTTTCTTGCAACTTTTAAACAATGGCTTGTTTCAACCATCATCTGCAAGTTTTTAGAGGGAGTTGTGAACGTATCATGACTGTGTATGATTTGATTTATAGGAAACTGAGGAGGCGGAAAAAATCACTAGTGCTATTTACAGGCATTGGTGGAAATTATCTCAAAAGGAAATGTGTTAATTTGTGGGCAATAACATAGTTTTTCTTGGTTGCAAGAAAATCACCAAATGTGAATCACCGAAAGGTTTCAAAACAAATATGTGCCGCTGTATATGCTATCCTTTCTATGCTTGGAGATTAAAAAAAATGTAGGAGTCCCCTGGGAGTGCACACAGCCCAGATCTCCTCAGACCCTTTATCGGCTTCCCTGGAAATTCTTGGTTATTCAGAACTGGGGAGCAGTTCCTGTGAGCTACCAGTGGTTCCCACTGCCATCTTCAAGGGAAAAGTCGCCCCACTGCCACTTGATGGCTTTATCCTGCAGTACTTGTCCACTCAGCTGGCCAGCTGCACCCTAGGCCTAATCTTTAACAACTCGGGCAAATGAGTTGTATATTATCCATCAGTCATGAATATACAAAAGAGAAATCCAGCCTGACAGTTGTACAGCTACTTTACATGCCTGGTTTCCCATGCAGCCTACCTTCTATTTTGCTTCTTTATTAACTCGTGCTTCTGATTTTTGTGAAGGGATCAAGAAGGTTGTTTTAGCCGTAGTGCATAAATTACCTTGGCAGAAATGAGGAAGATATTAAGGGGGAGGGTCTGCTGCATTGTGCAGGTTGTTTATTAGACTTAATTGAAAATACATTAGTATAAATAGCCCTCAGACTTCCTGTCCTCTCTTTTTCCAGGCTGAAAGGCATCCAAGGCTGCAGTGATGCCAAGGGCTGTTGGGTGGCAGAGAGGTGTTGGCAGAGCTCGGGGCAGAGCCCTATGTGGGGTCAGGCTGTCCTGCCCAGTGCTGCACTCCCCTGTTTGCTTTGTGGGAGCGGACAGGCACGGGGAGTTCGTTGGGTTTTTACTGTCGAAGCTTTCGAAAGTGGTGTAAATGTGTGTGCACAGGCTGCCGCACAGGCCTATAAAAGCAGGACCATATAATCAAGGTGGAAACTGAGAATGGATTTATTTGGTTCTTGTCCTCATCCTGCTCGGCTCTCGGCTTCTCCCAGTGGTGGCTGAGCGCTGCAGGGGACATGGGGCAGCAGCCTCTGTGCTGCTGTGGGGGCAGTGGGCACCAAGACCTGCTTCTACTGGTGTTTGGGGGCTGCCAGAGGTCTAAGTTGGCTCGTATGCTTCAAAGTAGTCTGCAAATGTTTGTGGTCACCGCAGAGGCAGGGGTGGCAGGAAGTCTGTGAGCCACAGGGCTCCAGTTCTCCTGGCATGGAGTGCCGCTGTGCACCAGGGGCAGGGAGGATGGAGCACTGGCCTGTGCCAGCTCTTGGGCAGGAGCGTGGCTGCTGAGAGCTGCCTGCCACAGGCATGGGCTGGGGCCAGTGAGCTCCAGTGTGGGCAAGGAGAGCATAAATGGGCAAGAAACAGTGGGCCTGGGTTGAGTAGCAGAGACATCCCTGTCCCCATCTTAAAGATAGGCTGACAGTGTGGTCCCTCTGCACCCTGCACCCATTTCTTCAGCTGGTACAGCTGCATATCCTTCAGACAGGAGGAAAACACCCAGCAATGAAAACCTTGGACAACCACTTCCACTTGTAGGTGTGCAGATGCTGCCATAACCTGACAGAGGCTCCCTGAGGAGCCCGAGGGTAATTGACAGAGTTAGCAATGCTGCTCACACCCTCCCATCCAGTTACAAGGACCGACCTCTGCAGGGAGAGTCGACACGCTGTGATAGTGGCGGTAGCGTTCGGGGAGGCCAGGCAGACTTCATCCGAGGGAGAGCCACCGGGAGAGTGGGGGGTCCTGGGCACTTGGCAGAGTCGCGCCGCCGGCCTGATGGTGCTTCAGCTCCGACGTCTGATGTGCGGAGCCCGAGGGAGAGGTTGCCTCGGTCCCCGGGCTCAGCTCTCCAGCCTGACACGGGCGGTGCCGGGGGTTGCCCGTCTGCAGGAGCTGGGGCCAGGGGTGGGCCGGCTGGCCTTCGTGACATCCCAGGGAAGCGGCAGAGGGCACAGACGGCGCTCAGCGAGTCAGGAAGCTTTCCTCTGCTGTCCGCGCCACCGCCCGCATCCCTGGGCCACACCCGGCTCTCGTCCTGCCTGAAAGGTGACTCGAAGAGGGAGCCGGGCAGAGGGTCACCCCCGGCACCGGAGGGTCAGGGGTCACCTCCAGCCCTGTGCCCCGCCGTGCCGGCCCGCAGCACCTGCCGCCCTGCCCTCGCCCGGTTTCCCCGGCTGCCGCCCCCGCCGAGGGTCGCTGAGACCAAAAGCCTCAAAGTCTGGATGCTGCTGACGCTTCCCTCCCGGGATGGCAGGAGCAGGTCCGCCCTCTTCCCATCCCGTAGGAGTTGGAGCCCAGCTTCACGTGCATGGGGACTTGCCCGCCAGTCCGGTGCCTGGAGAAGCTCAGTGTCCCCTCCCTTTTCAATGCGACATGCCGGCAGCGGGCTCCCACCAGCACGGGCACCAATGACTGCCCACGGAGGTATCGCTGCCCGTCTCGCCGCCGGACTGGCGAGGACGCAGTTCGGCTTGGGGCTGGCTCGAGCGGGTGCCGGAGCTCCCTGGAATCCTGGAAGCAGATCCAGCAGGGATGGAGGCAGGAGCCGCCGGGGTGCCGAGTGCTGTCAGCTCGCCCCTCCGAAGCGTGGGCTCCGCTCGCGGCTGGGCGCCCACTCGCGGCCCCTCAGTGGGAGCGAGACAGCTCTGTGAAAACCCTCTAGAGCTGGCGGACAGGGTGGCCGGGCTCCTGAACAGCCCCGCTCTTACAAGTGACTTAGAGAGTGCACAGGGCTGAGAAACTTTGAGAAAGTTGGGCAAATTTCTCCCTGTTGCGCGGGGGAGGCTGAGGGCGCGCACCACGACCCCTTTCTGAGTGAGAGCACCCACAGGAACCGCCGCACCTCCGCCTTGTCCTCGCTGCGGAGGGAGATGCTGCGGTCCGAGAAATTCCGTATCTGGTTCATAAGAGGTTGATAGAGAGTCAAGGCGCTGACAAACCGCCTTTCTACTCGGTAAACGCGCGCAGAAACTGAGAGGCTGTTGTTGTTTTTGCCCGTCTTAGCGAGGCAGGATGTGCAGACCGTTCCCAGACAGAACAAATACCTGCTAAGAACCAAACGCACCACAAGTTGTTGCACAAATGCATTGATCTAGTAATCGCTAGGGCTATAACACCCTTATTTATGCTAAAGCATGTGACACAATCTTCAAAATGTGGTAGCTCCAAGTTACCACCTCTTTATTACTTATACGAGCTAATAGATGAAGTGACTTTTACCTTCTTTACTTGAAGGAGACACAAAGAAGCAGACAGGTAATTCCGCGCTGCTAATTTTTCTGATGTGATGGGTAGGGAAGGGACAGATTGACATAAAAAATGGGAAGACCGATTATGAAATCTCGGAGTTCATCTAATAGTGACCATCTCAGATCTCATGATTGTTCTTTTTCTTAAACTGCGGTTGCAAATATGTTAGCAAATCTGGCACCTAATCTGCCCGTGTGTGAACCGTTTTTTTCTGACCGAAAGGCCGATTTGATAACAGGCACCTATATTTTTTTTCTGTGACTGATTTAAATTCTTGTCTAAACGCTGGCGTTCTAAATCGAGTGTTTAGCTGTTGCGTTTCAGAGTGCGGAGAAAGGAAAGTGGTAGTTCTGTCTCCCGCTCCCGGGCTCTGCGGTGTCGAGGAGGATCGCGCTCGGTGCCGAGAGCGGAGCGCGGATTTTTGCCGTCTGCCGCGGGGAAGTTGCGGTAGTGTTGCAGTTCCGCTCGCGTGAGGCTTGCCAGGCTTAAGGCTAAGAGTGTCCCGTATACAAAAACGCTCAGAATATTTACAGGTAATTGTGACTGTCAAATACTCCGTTACTTTGACAAAACGCAGAGATCTTGGAGCGTTTCGTCTTTCGTGGGCTGGGGAGGCTGCGGGGGCGTGGGGTAGCGGCGCGGGCCCCTTCGGCCGGGAGAGGGGGTGCCTCTGCTCCCGGCGGAACGCTGCCCAGGAGCAACTAATCGTGTCGCCCCGCAGGGGCGGTGTGGCTGAAGGGCTCTTCCCGGGGCTGAAGGGCAGCGGTGCACGGAGCAGAGTAAGCGAGAGCTGCCGTCCCCGCTGGGGACAAACTCACTTGATAGATGCTGATTTAGTTGGAGCGATTCCGTGACGGGGAGCAGACGAGCACTGCGTCTGCTCTGGTTTTTAACGGGATTGCAAACGGCGGATACCTCTCACCCGTGCCTTTACAAACGCGAATTTTGTCACGGGAGCGCGCTGGCTGCGCGCAGGCCGGCGGACCCTCGCGGGGGAGCGAGGGCGGCCGGGGGAGACGCAAGGGCTGCAGGAGGACAAGGCTTTAGGAGGAATCGCCTTCGCTGCGTGACAGCGGTGCGTGGCGCCGCGGGCACCGCTGCTGCTCCCAGGCTCGGCGGCTCCGCGGGGGAAGGCTGCGCGCCGCACCGCAGGTTGGCAGCGCCCGCACTGCGGGGTGGCAGCCCAGCGGGCGGCCGGGCATTTGCTGCCGGCCCTCTCCCCGCCCTGCCTCCGCTTAGGAACGGGGCGGGGGTGGCACGGAGACGGCGCCGTCGGATGCTGCGGGAGCAGTGCGGGGCCAGCTCGGCGGAGCCCAGAGGGCAGGGCAGTGTCCCCAGTCCCCGCTGCCTCGGCATCTCTCGGGTAGGCATCTGCCTCGTTCGGCCGCCCCGGGAAGCAACGTCCCGGCTGAAGGACGCCGTCTCGGCAAGGCTACCGGGGCTGCCCCGGGCAGCGGACTGCCTTTTGGCTACTCTTGAAGGTGCTGGGAGTGGGCAGACAGCCCCGGGGCCGGAAGGGGCGCTTTCACGGGCCGAGTACCAACTCATGACCCGAAACCCTTTTAAGTGTTTGCGCATATTGGCTGTCAAAGTTTAGAAGTAGCAGGAAAAGACGATAGGATTGTTTGCAAGAAAAAAAGCGACAGGATTTGGCCTTTTCCTGCCCCGAGACCCCGTGAGTGACCCCTCTGCAGAGAGCGCCCTGTTGAGCCCCGTTGGTAGCAGTGCAGGGCTTGTGAAAGCCTAAAAAGCTTGAGCGTTACCCGGTCAGCCCCTCGCAGCTCTCCAGCTGCGGTCATTTCGCCAGGGACGAGCCCAGTTCGTGGCACGGCCGGGGGTCTCTGAGCTGCCTTCCGCTGTCTGGAGCAGGGCTGCGGGATGTTTGCGGCTCGGTTGCGTTTTCTCGACCTGTGCAACGGCGTTTTCAGCCTTTACAGTTCAATAAAACCCCTGTTGTTTGTCTTCACTCGAAATCCCCCGCACTGCCTGCTCCTTTTCTCTGAGCAGATCAGCAGCCCTCAGCTATTTGCCCAGAAAACTATAAATCCCCAGCCGGGCATCCCCAGCTGCCAGCCGGGCTCAGTTCTGCCACAGGCTGACCAGCCTCTGGCTTCAGGAGAGTGGTGGGGAGTGAGGTCGGGCGGTGGGGGACGGCACCGGTCCCCGTGCGATCCTGTCACAGCTCTGCTCCTTGAATACCATTTCGCGTGGCAGGAGCCGGCGGGAGCTGCTGCCTTGTGTTGCAGAGCGGCGGGTTCTCCTTACGCATTTACCGGGGGTTTAATTAACACGGCCGGTTTGCGTAAGAAGATGACAGTGTGCGTTAAGATGCAAAGTTTGGATTTAGGAGGAAAACGGCACCCTCGTGTCACAGTGCTTGCTAATGAGCACTGCCGTCCTGGGCAAGGAGCGCTGCTCCTTGGGAAGTTCACGAGGAGGGCGCTCGGAAAGGGCTCTGTCCTCGCAGTTCTATTGGTGTCTTTATTCTCATCTGGTCTCCGCCGACCGTAGGAACTTGGAGAGCGCTTGGGAGGCGATGGTGTCCAACGTGGGCGGGTGATGCTGCGCTTTCAGGTCGGAGCATGACAGGGCAGAAGGGCTGATATCTTGCTAATTTACTTAAACCGTTGTAATTAAAACGATTCGTGCCTCGGGCTAGGAGTCCTCAGCCTTACACGCTCGGCATGTCCTGCTGAGCTCCGCCGTCACTCGCTCTTAGTCCGTGCGATAGCGCGGTTGGAAGGGAAGAGCGGGCTGGCTCGGCATCCCGCGCCCCGTAGGCACGTTTGGGGTGTAAAGGCAGGCGCTGGGCTGGCTCTCGGGCCTAGGGGGGCGGCTCGCTGCTGCAGCCCTCTCCCGCATTCGTTCACGCCGCAACTCGGGCAGTGCGCGGCAGGCGGGACGCTCGTTTTCCCGCACGGCCGCCTCGGGGTGGGAGCGGGGGGCGCTGCCCGGCACGGGGCACACGGCGCTGCAGTGACCGTGGGCTGCGGCGAAGGAGCAGCCGCAGCTGGTGCTCGGGTGGCGAGGTTCACCTCGGGCCTTGGTAGTCACTTCTTTCGCGGATCTAGGGAATTTTCCTTAATTGCAACGAAGGTGGCAAAACTCTTCCTTCGTTTCCAGCTATAAGCTACTAATTTGAAGGGAAAGAGCCAGAGGGCACAGGCGCTTCGATCCGTGCTCTCTGCTCCTGCCAGTTTACAAAGCTTAATGGAACTATTTTAGAGAAGCTGTACAATACTGAAGAGTCTCGCAGGTCTCGTAAGGTGAGGCGGGTCGATGAGCGTGATATCTCACGGAGGAAATCCCTTGTGGTTAGCACTTCAGTGTGTGATTGCGGGAAAACGCAACCCGTGACCAGGGGAAAAGCCAAGATCTGGAGACGTGTGTGTGAGGAACACGGGGAAGCTGCAGATCGCAGTGGGGAGCCGGAGGGCATTGAGAGAGCCAGGCAGGATCCCGGCAGAGGCCAGCTCAGCTCCGCGCGACGAGTCCCGCCGACCCGGCCTGCCGGAGAGCTCCGCTCCCTGTGCCCACCGCAGCCGGGGCTGCGCTGCCGTCTGGGCACCGAAACACGTTGCAATAGCAGCTCCGGCCGACTCGTTCCCTTCCCTGTGTACGTCTGGCAGTTGAGATTGCCTCTCAATTGCCCACAGCTCCTTCTCCATATGACCAGCGTTAGCACCAAAAGACTTATTAATAAAACCCGTGAGGGGAGAATGGAGACGAGGGTAGGTGTGCAGAGATACTGCTGTCCCCAAACGGTTTGGTTGCAGCTCGGAAGCCGAAAAGACTCTTGGTCTGTGGTTTTAAATTTTGCTTACTCCATTGGCACAGCACGCCCGAGCCGCGCGGACCCGCAGGGGCTGGAGGCGGGCGGCGGCGCGCAGGGGCGGCAGAGCCGGCTCCCGCGGGGCCGAGGCGCTGCGCCGCTGAGCCCGTCCGGGCAGCCGCCTGTTTAGGCTTGGGCTGCCGGGGGAGAGCAGCGGCTTGCGGCCGGGAAAGCACGACGGCCGGCGCCCTGCTACTGTCGGCTGGGGCCAGAGCTCGCCCCGCGAAGCGCTGAGGGCCGGGCCGGACTCCTCCTGCCCTTGGGCTCAGCGACACTTTCGTTTCGTTTTGGCTTCACCTCCTGAACCTGATGCCGAGCGAGGGATCGCGGTAGTGAGGAGGAGTAGGAATCCCTCGTGCCGCCACAGGGTTAGACGGCTCGCCCCCGACAGGGAGAGCTTGATGCCGCGGCCACCCCGCAGAGGCGCGGGGATCCTCGGCTGCCCAGCGCCTTTCCCGACCCGCGAGGGGAGCGTGAAAAAAGTGCGGCCAGGCAGGAGGTCGGTGCCGAGGGGCTG
>VWZG01003741.1:313271-400561 GCA_013396735.1 Grallaria varia
CTCCGCACCGCGGCGGGGATGGGGTTCCGCGGCAGGACCGGGACCGCGTGTGCGGCGCGCAGCGCGCCCGCCTCAGGAGGCCGCCTGCCCGAGGAGGCCACGCCGGACCGGGCGGCTCATAAAGGGCCAGGCCTGGTCCTGCCGGAGGGTGACGGGCTGGGAGCTCGGCGCTTCTTCGTGCCGGTGGCCCGGGGCAGCCGCGGGCATCCCCCTGCCCCGGGGCCGTCCCGGAGGGCACGGAGCGGCCGCGCATCGGCTCTGGGGTGGGTGCGCGCAGCCGGGCTGCCTTCGGGGCTGCGGGTGGCGCGGGTTAGGTGGGTTACAGCCGCCCTCGCAGCTCTGGGAACGGGGTCTCCGCGGTGGCAAAAATGGCAGCGTGTGCGTTCGCGTTTGGGGGTTTTATTTTTCTTTCGGTAAGTAGCGTTTTGTAGCAGTTGTTGTAAAAGAGGACAGGGCAAAGTGTGTGCAAGCGTCAGCTCTTTCAGCACATATTTTGAGAAGTAGTTTTGCAGCTTTCCTGCAATCCTCTAGAATGCTAAATCTTTCACAATTTGCTGTCAAGTCGCTCAGTTTTGTGTTTAGATCGTGTTTAAATGACACTCGTGGTTGCTTTTCTCCCCTCCTTTTGTTTCAAGCAGATAAACTTTCCAGTCACTTCTCCTAAAAGCCTTCTTTTTTCCTCTTAACTCTGATCCTGTCGTGTTTAACACAGTGCAGCCTCGTGTTAGGAAAAATGTATTTTAAAATCTTAAAATTAGCCAGGTGTTCTAAGCAGAATATTGCAGGAAAGGCCACAAATAACTATACCTTAAAAAAAAAAATTTGTGTTTGTGTTTTAAAATGAGCAGAGTGGTAGCACACAATTGTAGTTGTTTATACACAAAGAGTTTGTGTCGATGGCGTTTCAAGCCGTCACATGACTCTGTATTACGCGAGGTTTATTTCGCGATTTTACCATTAGATGCTTGTTTTAGACCTCTTTGGCTCAATAGGCTTCCTAATTGCTCAAGCTTACTAAGGAGCCGCAAATTTTATTTTAAAATCGTAGGATTCATTTAGATATCTAATGAAGGGTAAGAGAGCTCTCCATTTTTTTTCTGTTTCTTGGATAACTATGTATCTATTTTTTAAACCTCTTCTCTGTGTTCTCCCTATGTATGAAACAAGAAGAAACAGCTTTGCAGTAAAAGACTTGTTGCACTTATAAATTGGTGGAGAAATAATTTGTTGAGTAACTGTAAAAATGAATCATATAAAAAGTAATATATGTAGTTTTGGATGCCTTTCTTGAGACTCAGACATTATAGCTGCTTGATCTTAAAGAGAATGTTAGAACAAGAGCTGAAATTTTTTTCCTTGGGGCATTTATTGAAGGAAATGTACTTTAAAAGAATGTTTTTAAATGTTTTGGAATATATGTGTTGCTTTCTAGTGGCAGCTGTTATCCAAGAGAAACTCTGCGGCTTTTATAGTTATATCGGTGGCTCAGCGTGAATCTGGCCTGTTAAGCTATGGAAGATTTCTTCCACTTAAGGAAGAGAGTTTAATTTCTGAAAGTAAACTCTTAAGAGCTTAAGTTTTCATTCATTACTCTTCAGCTCATTTATAAAGATGTTTGAGACTGAAGTGTAAAAGTGTGGGGAAATAAGAAATGCAGGGAGTAATATATTTTCTTTTTCTTAGCTGGTGTTCTCTAAACAGTCCCAGTCTCTTTGCGTTTAGGTTGTTCATAATAAAGGTTATTCATTACTCCTTATTGATACTGAAAGCAAGACGAAAATTATTCTTGTCTGAATACTTATCTAGGTTCTATAATACTCAATACTAAATTAGTTAAGGCAGATTTTTTCTTTAATAAGATAATGGTACTGTTTAAAATTGATTTAATTTTTTTTTCTCCTGGAAATACTCTCACAATAAATCAACATAGCTAATTTCCAGATATTTTGTCTTCTGCTGTTTTTCAAATTTTATGTTTAAGAACTGGTATGACCAAGGGATCTTTTCCTGAATGCAGATCACACCTGTTTCGAGTATTTTTGAAGGTCTGTATCTTTGCAGTGATAGCTGTGGTGTTAGTAATTTTTTCACTTGAGTTGTGAAATGCAGCTGTAGACATTTGTGGAAAGACTTACTTTTAATCTACTGGCAAACAAGCGTAAAACGTCTTTCAAATAAGTGTTAATAAAGGTTCTTCTAGTATTATGCATAGAGTTTGACAAAAAGGAAACTATTCGAAGTCATAGTGAAATGACATCTAAGACTTCAGTTGTCAGTCTTTCAGTTTTTTCTTCTCAAGCTTTAAAAAGCTCTAGTATTTATTGAATGTGAATTTCACTTGGGACAAGAATGGAAATATTTTACTGAAAACTAGAGACCACTTTAGTTTTTGTTCTATTTTATTTTTAATTCTGTAAGGTGTATCTAAAGATTTTGAAAGCAAAGACAAATGCTGGCAATTCTTTTTTTCATCTCATTTTGGGCCTTAGATATGTAAATGCTGAAATTCCTTTCTATTTGCAAAGTGGTTTTTTGTGTAATAACTTGTTTTTGAGGTTAATTCCTGAGAGCAGAGCAATAAGCTCTCAACTACCTGGTGCTATGATGAGCCTGATGACCTTTGGTAACCAGTTTTATAATCATAGTGTTTACTGCAATTATTTTTCTAGTGACTTCCCTGAGAAATAGAGAAATATTATAGTGCTGTAGGTGTTTCTAGCTTTCTCTATTTTTCATGTGTGAAAAAGAGTTTTAAAATAAGCTTTTGTAGTGCAGACAGAAAATCAATTGTACTCATGAGAAATTTTGCCTTATGAGTCTTCTGTTTTTTTTCTATTCCTAACATGAATGTACTTAATTCAAAGGGCCATTACAGCAGCTATAATAAACTAGTGAAGGTCACTAAAAAGATAAACTAGGTCTTAAAGGTTGTGTTTAATAGGGGGTTTAAAAGTTTTGGTACTGTTTACAATGTTGTTAGCGTCAGTCCAATGTGTTAAGAGTCCGGTTTTGGTTTGCTTGACTTAACCCTGTGCTTTCTAAAATGTTTCAATAGTTGCCTACCCTGTCTGTTTTAAAACCAGTATGCAATAAAGCACAAGCGCTTGGATTTTCAGGAGAGGTAGCTTTTAGAAAGGCCCCGGGGAAAAAAAAAGGGCTAATATCGCTTTAAAAAACATATGAAGCCTGGGAGAGTTTAGAGCAAGCAAGAGCACTATGGTGTTGACAGCTTTATATCCCTGTTGGGTAACATTCACTTACTAGAATTGGCGTCTCCTCTCAGTTAGTAATTCACTCCATAAGGATTAAAAAAAAGGAGGAATGATTAATGACTAGGAAACTTATATTTACAAAATTGTGGATTGCAGTTCATGAACCTGTTTCTGTAAGAGTAGATGTGCATATATATCTATGTATGAGTTGATTTTGTGGAACATAGAAAATAAGTGTCAAAAGCCTCTGAATGCAACTTAAAATGCCAGTATGCAGAATGAGCTGTTCTGAAGTTTGGTTTTGCTGAAATAGAAATGTAGAACCAAAATATAGCCAAGGGAACATGTTCAAGTTTGGAGCAGGAAATGATTGCAAAACATTTTCTGGTTAAATTAGTTTGACGCAGTCTGATAGGAATACGTTCTTATTCATTTAACTGTTAAAAACTGTGATTCAATTTACAGAATATTAATGGAGGGAAAAGCTTTCAGGCAATTTGAACTAAAGTGTATGATCGGGATGTTAATCAGTAGCTGTGGTTACTGTGCTTGTATGAAGTCAGATGTACCAGAAATGTGGATGCAGTGACTCTTTGGAGCACTGCCGCTAATTGCTGTAAGCCCCCTAAAGTTGTGATCTATCGTGGTCATGTGTGCTTAGGTGTAGTTAGAAATCAGTTTTTACACGTCTCTGGGGTGACAGAAACACTGGCTGAGAATGGCTAAAGAGCTATTTGTCAAAATATTTCTGCGAAAGTGTTGTGGGGTTTGTGCTACCTTTTATATCTTTCACAAGGATTTAAAGTATTACTGGAGAGAAAATCCACTTCTGTGCAGATGGGAGAGTACAGCTTGATCAAATTTGCTCCTCTGTCCTAAACGGTTAGTCAATGTTGAGCTCTAAATGGCATCCTGAACAGAGTAAGGAAGCGTGTTTCTCTTGTCCTTCGGAGCTAAGTGAAGTGAAAGGTTAAGTTTTAGATTCCTGCCCAGGTCCTAGATGAGGAATACCTTCCTGCTGCCTGAAAGAAGGATGTCGCTATTTGAAAGAATTAAGCTCATCGAGATACAGAAGCGTGAAAGCTGCAAATCCTTGTTAGTTCAGGAACCAGCAGCATGTGTATATATTTTGTTTTATCTGTGGCAGAATAGTTGGAAAATGTTGCTACGTACTTTGATATAATTCAGCAGGGATTAAGATGAAATGCGAAATCTTGGATTTTATGTGTTTCTGATACATAATGAGGAAGAGATGTCTAATTTGACAGGAATAGTAAGAAGTGCAAGACAGTGATTTTTTTTTCAGGACTGATGGTTAAAAATGAGTTTCTGGTCTTTTTGCTGATTTCCACCCCTCTCTCCCTTTTCCAATCAGATCATGTCATATAAATAGAATAAACAGAGCAGTCATTCCTGAAGGGTCATGCAGTGTATCAGCTGTATTTTTGCTGAGGTAGAAAAATAGTCTTGCTTTATGTGTTTTCAGTACTTGGCCTGTTATTAAAATAAAGACACAGTTGGTTAAAATATATGTGCAATTGAACATACACATTAAACAGAATATAGGGTATCCACCCATTCAGTGACCTAGACATAATTTGATGGTTAGAGTAATTTTGGAACTCTTAAGTTGCATCTGCAGAAAGCCACTGACAATTTTGAATTCAAGATTTAAGATTAGCGGTAGTAAGACTTTTTTTTTTGCCCTGCAACAGTTTCTAAGTGTTTCGAGTCATCTCCCAGCTTCCTCCCCACACCCATGACCATGTTAGTTAACTGCATGCTGTTATTCTCATCATGAACCAAAAGAAAGGAAAAGAAACCAACATCTTTGAAATAGTCCATTTTAATTCTCTGTTTCCGCCTCTCTTTATAAATTGAGTCCTGCCTTTTCTTAGTTTCACTGGTATAGAACATCATATATTTACTGTCATTTATTTATAGGGCAATTCTTTGAAAACTTCTGTTAAGGTGAGTTTGTCAGTGACTCCCCAGAACTGTTTTTATGCCTGAAGAAGATGGAAAAATCATATTGAAACTATAAAGGTGCCATTGAGGAAACATATTTTCAAGAAATTAAATAGCAAAATATTTCCCACTCAGAATTTAGATGAAGAATTTGGACATTGAAGGAAGACAAGTAATTTTTTATTGTTATGAATAAACACTTAAAGATGAAGTTTGAAGAGTCTTTTCCCAAATACTTAATTTTGTGGGGTCTTTACATTCTATTTAAATACTTTTACTGTATTGAATATTTTATCTAGATTTAAAAGTAGAAAAAAACTGGCATAATGTAATTGTAATCAAGTCATCATTTCAACAGACAGCTATGACATATTGAAACTTTCTGGTTTGTAGCACAGACTTTCAGATGGTATCACTTACTTTAAAATTCCTTTAAAAATATTTGAATTTAGTACTCTTGATGGAGATACTAGCCCGAATATTTATTTTTGCACTTACTTTCTATTATTGCTGTTTTCTTTAAAGCTGTCTGTCTGGAATGGGGAGGAAAGGGCCACAATGGTCGTTTGGAGCTTAAGTAAAATACTTGAGCAGTATGATTTTTGTCACTCCCATTGACACAGAATGTGGTAATGCAATATGGCATCTATGATGTTGTAAAATGAAGAGAGTTTATTGCAGCCATGTATTTATATTCACCAAACGTCTGCATGACCTGTTTAGGGAAATTCTTATTTTTGTGGTTGAAGCAGTCCCCAACCTGCTTTTAAACCTTATTTTTAAACTTTTCAAAATAACTGAAAATCTGTAAAACTTGGGGAGATTTTCTTTTGAATCCCAAATTGCAAGGCATAACTAAGTTAGGCCTTTAATTACTGCCCCTCATAATTTAGTTAAATTAGTAACTACTGCTGTGTTTTTAGGATTAAAGGCCTGGTTTTTCAAGGTATAAAGTATTACCGAGTCCCTTTGAATTGATACGATGGGGGTTTGTTCAAGATAACCTATGCCTGATTCAGGCTCTGTAACTACCGAACGAGCGCGCTCTGCTTTTGAAGCTCAGAGTGGTTTTGAAACCAGCCCGCTGTGTTGAACGAGGAACCGATGCCCTTTCTCGCTTTGGGAAGAAATTGCCGTGTGGTAATTGGTTCCCACTGTACGAAATGTCCTGCGTTGGTCCCCACGGTGGCATGTGTCACTAATGCAGATGTAAGAAATAGTCACAGCAGACAAAAGGCAGCTGAGTGATAGCTTTTGAGGAATGTTTTCTACCCTCTAGCCATACTAAAAAAAAAAATTGGCCTCCAACGAGCTTTGTACTTGTTGCAGAATGTTCATCAGCAGCGTCTCTGCTGCGGGGCTGTGCACAAATGAGTTTACATTGATTAGTGGTATGGAAGACAGAAACTACGCTCTGCCGTTTAATTTGGGGGCAATTGTTAGCCTCTGGTGGAGGCTCTCGTGGCCACTCTCAAGTGCTGGCTGCTTTAATGTGTCATCCGTTCTCGGCCAGCAAGTTGTGTTGTCCATATTGTCACAGTTCTATAGTAAGGAATTTTTTTTTAATCCGGAGTTCCTGCGCTTTGTACGAAAAGCACGTACTGCAGCTGTTGAGTGTATTTTGTCCCTGTAATCATTTGCATTCGTCCAGATATTGGCAAGGGAAAAAATATTTCATATTTCCAGTGCTATTTCCTTTATTTTAGGGAACTTTTAAAAAAAACTTGAAATGGTATTTTTAGTTGTTTGGGTTTTTTTTTCTTTTTGAATATATGTGCTAGCTCTGCTGGTATCCCCTGAAGATTTACAAATATACAGGATGTTGGCATTTGTCTACTCGCAGTTTAAGGCTGCTTACATTGAGGAACCCTTATGAAAAACATTTCAAAGGTGGGGTTCTTTTGTTTGGTTAGATTTTTGTTTTGCTTTGTTTTTTTAAAGTGTAATTCTTACTCTGGTTTTTAAAGTTGTGAACGTCGATGTTGCTAATACCTGAGGACTTGCATAAAACCTCCTCGCAGGGGGCACTTCTTGGAATAAGGCTACACAAATAATTTACAGATTGCTTAAAAAATGAAGTGTGAGCCCTGCGTTGCTGTTATCCCAACCTGGATGCTAGGGCAGAAATATTGTGTCTGAACGCAAGATATATTTTAAATTTCCTGTTGAATGATTATTGATGTTTCATGCAGCAATGTTAGGAAAAGAGAAGATTGTCATTATTTATAGAAGCTGTATGAAGGGAACATAAAAAACTTTAAGAAAAGAGACGGGTAGCTCTAGATAAGCGTTTAAGCATATGACTTGTGTTCTAAGTGGAAAATTATCTGGCTAATAGTAAAAACATTCAGTCATTTTGCTTTAACTGATGTCCTTGTATCATATGGACATGCAATATTAAACAATTTGAGCACAACTGTACCTTGTTAATAGCAGTGTCAGCAAGGTAAAGAAGTCAGAAAAAACTTAATAAAAATAACCTATTAGATTATATTTTATATGAAGCTACAGCATCTCTTGAGATAACCGCATGCCCACTACATTGTGCAGTAGAAATGTCTCCCACTTAAATACGCTCCCTCCTTATTTGTTCCCTAAAGACACACAGATGAAAAGACGCATTATTGACGGCAATTCTTTTCAAAGGTACTAAATCTGGCAAGAAATGTTGCGAGGGGAGTTTCTTCTGTCAAAAGTATGATTTGTATCCCTGCATGCAGCCACAAGGTTACCTTCTCTCTCTCTCAGCTGTACCATTCTATTTGTATAATGTTGAGAAGTGGCTGGATTAGTCTGTCTTTACTTGTGTATCACCAACACTTCACTCTTGAGAAGCTGATGACTCCATCAGCGTTTGGATGGAAACTTCAGATAAGTGAAGAAACTCACATAGAAGTATTTACCATCCTGATAATCTAAACTCACAGAGAGTGTTTTCTCATAAATTTAACTGACAGGCATATATTGGAAATGAAGCATGTCATTTTCAAAACTATAACCAGATTTATTTTTTTGAGAGTAATATAAATCTATATTTTGAGCATATATTGGTTTATATGCATTTCCATTATTTATATATTAAAATAAGATGTGCACAATTTCCAGCCTTATTATTTTGAATGGTTATTAAGAAATGTAGTTATAAATTACGAGTTATACAGTACTTTGGAGTAAAAGGTGATTTTCATAATGTCTTTTCCCAACTTAAAAATAACTTCTTTGCCATAACACAAACATGTTAGCAGAGCAACATGATAGATGTCTCTTTAAGTATCGTAGTAAAAGAAAATGACTTGTATTCTGAGGCTGTGGATAGTTTATGTTGTTTTGGACCCATTTCCCAAGCAGTGATCGAAAACAGATTACAATAACAATTATACAGTCAGAAGATGCAATATCCATTTCTGTTTTAATTGAGTGAAAGAATAATAAAAACATCATTAAGAAAAATGAGATGGACCTGTCATACACGCCACCAATTTTTAGACTTAGAGAAAATGCAGAGTAACAGAAGTGTGGGCTTTTTTTTAATTTTCCTTTTTTTTTTTTTTAAAGTAGAGTTTGTTGCTGAAGCTACAAGTCTGAATAGTAGACTTCATATGGGCTCCTATGAGCAAGTATGCAGTAACTAGGTGTACTGTTTGACAGTAATGCTCAAGTTAGGCATTAGCTGAGTGTCTGGGTCTGGCATAGCGGTGAATGTAATGGACCTTCCTGATTACATTAATATGATCACAGTGTCATACTGACCTGCCATCTAGATGAGCTCAGAGAATGCTGTGGATAGGTAGAGAGTAGTAAAAATTACTTCTTTCTTTTTCAAAATAAAAAGTCATGCTACTTCATGATTTTTGTTGTTTTGTGATTGATTTTGTTTGGTTTTTTCTTTTGAAGTTGGGAGTTTTTTCCTATTGTTTTTGCCTCTCCAAATCTGTGGACATGAATGCCAATAAGAATACTTGGTCTCTTAGGCCTTCGCTACCTGGGACTGACTTTTCTGTGGCCCTTTAGTAACCATCTCAGTCTTCAGACTAAACCCCAATAGGCAGAAAGGCCCTGTGCTGGGCGGCTGTGCAGCTGTGTGCCGCTGGCAAAGGCATTGGACTGTAGCTGAAGGCCTGAGAGATCCTGGCGCTCCGTTTTCTCCGAAGCTGAGTCCTAGAGCTGTAAGCAGACGTGTCCTTTCTGCTGTTCCCAACATGGAAAGAGATACCCTCTCGACAGTAGCCTTGGCTCTAGTCGTGTATCATACAGCTTTATAAATCAGCATTTGGAATGGCATCCGAAAGTGAACTGGGAGCCAGTTCAGCCTTTGGAGCGCAGATGTAATCTGCTTTCTTTGGCTAACAACTCTCAGTGAGCACATACGTTTGCACTCATAGAAGTATCTGATTCTCGGGTGTACCTCTGTACATGTAATAATGTAGCAATTCGTCTTGTTGAGCCCCAAAAGTGTGAGTTGCTGATTCTTAGTGAGTGAATCCACACACAGTATGTCAGCCTGTAGGTAGGTCTTTTCCACCCTTGCCCCAAAATATCACTAACTGGATGAGGTGTACTGCGTACGCCTGAGGAGGAGAATGTACCTGTTAACTCTTGTTCCTTGACCTCATGACCTGTTTGATAAAGAGCTGATAGTTATTAAAAACTGGTAGATTCATGCGACCTGCTGGCTGATAAAAGTAAATATTCTTAAAAGAGTGGTATTCAAACTGATAGTTGTCCAATGTGTGATCTCCTCTTTGTGAAATGTAAAGTGTTCTCCCCACAACTTTTGATCTTCTCTTCTTGATAAAGAACTAATACAAGAAAATGCCACTCTGAAGTTGCCCTGTCTCCGCAGGGCCATGGGGTGTGAATGACTGGAGTTGTAAGTAAAGGCCAAACCCCAGATGCCTGTTCCTGACCCATAATGGGCAGTGGGTGCAGGCTCTCTGAAGACTCTGTATTGACTGGTGAAAAGGGAGGCACAGGGGGAAGTTGGCTCCTTCCTAGAAAACAGAATGGTGGAGCAGCTTCTGCTCTCTCTTGATTGTGATTCTCACCTCCATTCAGTTTCCTGCTGATGAAGATTTCTGTGGTCTCCTCCTACCAGAAAAATTCCATCTAGTAATGATATTGCTGTGGCAATAGCCTTACCCTCTTGAAAGTGCGGCGGGTTGAAGAACTCCATCAGTACCATTGCGTTTGATGGTATTTATTCAGAGAGGGAGTTTAGTGTGGCTTGTCCTCTTGTGTGCATACCTCTGACTTTTGCCATCTCTCTTGACATTGTCACTTAGAAATGAGGTTTTCTCGTGCTGCCAGTATCTATAAAGACATGAGGGAAAGAGACAGTGATTGTAGCATTTGCAGATCGATTCAGCTTGTCTCACTGCTGGAGCCTGCAGTTGGGTTGGAAGACAGAGGTGTAGGTGCAGTAGTTACATTCATTTCTCTTCAGACCTGGTAAAGTGGAAGCAGGGTGGTACATTTTCTTTTTCTTGGCAGGGGATGGTTTCCAGAGGGGTGGACATGAAGGAGAAAAGAACTTGCTGGTGGGTCCCAGTGGAGACCCCAAAATAGGCCCAAGTGTGGTATGCAGCACTTCTCCAGAAATAAAACCTCAAACCAGCTACGAAAGCTCTTCTGTTGCATTCCAGGGGACTTATCCCAGTACCAGCAGACTAGTTAATGCAACCTTCATTAAAATGCTTTTGCTAGAAGATATTTTTTTGCTTTAAAAATTACATAATGTGGTGGCATCTGCTAGTACTACCGAATTTAAGGGCTTATTAGCGGTTCCAGTTTTCAGCATTTAAAAATGTTGGCCATTAAAATTAATTTTGGGTGGAACTTGGCGTAGAGAGTCTTAACCCCTTAGGCGAGGTTTGATACTTTGTTGAGAGAAAAACAACAGAAAGTAGTCCCCCAAACTAAAAACCCCTTACAAACCCTAAACTCGTTTTTAAGTTACAGAAACCAAAGCCTACAACGTATAGGAAATTATTGGCTTAAGGTGATTTTTTTATTTTTTTAAAAAAAAAAAAAGGTCAGTTTAATTTCGAAGTGTTTGCTCCACTGGTTTTGAGTGAAATGAGTGTATTTTCCAAGAGTTCATATTATAAAGTACGGCTATGGGGTATTTTTTCTTCTTTTTTAACTGGGAAACAAGTTGAAAAAACAGAGCTGTTTTATTTAGGAAAAATATAGCTATAGTATCTTCACCTTTACCTTTTGATATGACTAGTTGGACTTGATGATTTGAAGGGGTTTTTTCCAACCTAACTGATTCTATGATTCTATTCTATGGATGGGAAGTCGTGCGTGTGGTTCTGGTGGAGTGTGTGCCACTGGTACCCCGCAGGCGTTCCCACGTGCTGGGGGGTGCTGGCTGGCTCCAGGGAGCTGAGCTGGTTATGCTGCCTTCTGACTCAGCCGCCCTCAAAACCCTGTTTTGAGGTCTGGGTTATCAACGCTCTCACGGCTTGCTCATTTAGGTGGAGAGGTGGAAGTGCTTTATTGTGCCCTTTAATTGCTCCTGCCTCCTGCTGTCCCGTGCACGCCAACCCGGTGGCACCAACCCCAGTGGGGCCGCTCCCGTTCTTGCCCTTTGAACACAACGGGTGTCACAGATTTGAAGGTTGGGTTGAGTTAGTGCAACTAGTTTAGCGGAGGGGGGGATTAGTTACCAGGAGCGGCTGATCCACTTTGACTAACAAAATGCCTCATCTCCCGTGAATAACACTTCTGTCCCAGGCATGAAACAGGAGGGGCTGTGCTAGAGGGAAGTGCTCGGTATCCTTCTTTCTCATTTCTTGTTTGTCTCAGCACGTGCTCTGAATATGCCTTTTCTTTTATATCGTCTTTTGAGAAACTCAAGTATTATCAAATCAAGTTATGAGTTTCATAATATGTTTCTGTGGTGGGATAGTGGCCTGGAATATTTTGTGTTAAACAAGCAAGGCTGTTATTTCAGCTAGGAGAAAGGACTCTTTGGCTAGTTAAGCTGTCAGAAACAGGGGACATCTGCGGAGATGGTAGTGACTTATTTATAAGACTTCCTGAGATCTGGGATAGCTGTGATGGCTGGGAGACTGAAGCCACAGAAAGGACTGGAAGCTGAAGAAGGATGTAAATAATATCTTGTGGTTTGCATTTGCCATTGGCTAAAATATAATATGTGGAAATGCATTTCCTGCCTACAGATTTATTGAATATGTAAAGCCAGAAAAAATAACTGAGGAGGAGGAGAAAGATATTGTCCTTAGTTTTACTTCCTCTAGCCCTCCTAAGAAGAAAAATTCTACAATGTAATGTTATTTAACATGATTTCTTCCTTGGCAAACAGTGTATTAAAATCATCTGTGGACTGAGGTTTTTTTTTTACCAAATTGCATCCTGGAACAAATTATTTGCAGCGGGCTTATAAACCCGTGAAGAGTAGGAGTTTAACAGCATCGCATTACTGGTTGTATGCAGAATCAGATATCTCTCATTTTTGTCTAGAACACACTGGAGAGCAGAGGATTAGCAGAAAGTAGGGTACTTGTTTTTAAACAAAACCCTTTGCTGTAAGAAGGTATTTGGCGCTTTCGCTTTGCATAGGATTGTACAGTTGTAAAGATCCTGATACGGTCTCCTGTATTTGACATAGAGATTCCTGCTGGCCGCCTGTCAGTGTGCACACACAGCTTTCTTCATGTGGTTCCAAGTGGTTAGTGACAAACAACTGCAAAGTCATTCCTCCAGTCCCCATTAAAAAAGATTTACAGTGGAAGAATTCTCAGCCTCAAAATGACACTCTTGTATGCTGGTGCTTGGTATGTAAAAGAGTGAAACACAGTCCATTTACCCAAGCCAAGCATTTATTGTAAATAACTTAAGTGCCAACTGCTTATATTCTGTCTGATTTAATTATGTTCATAATTTATGGGGCAACTTGAAAGTGAGCCTTAATGGACATTCCTACCGTTTGCTGAAATGTGTCAGCTCTGTCTCTTCCACCTCATCACTGAATTGCACCGGCATGGGCTGAACCGGGGATCCTTCTCGGGTGTGAATAGTCGTGTGTGTGGCGCTGTGGGAATGGTGTGGTTGTGCCTGTGCAGCCTGTCATTGTGTCTCCTGTGCCTGCAGTTCTCAGCTTCACTTATGCTGTGATTTAAGTAGAAGTGGTGTTGAGATCCGAACAAACCCTTTTTTTTCAAATACTATTTGATGTCTTTCCTCTTACAACAAATTCCGACCAACCAACCAGACAAAAAAACCCATTTTGGAGTGCAGTTCATCTTTTCTAATTATGAATTTATCTTCTTTTATTACATGTGATCTCAAAGGTATTTTTCAACTAAAATGATTCTGTGATTCTATGTTTGTTCAGGTAGTTGAGTCTTGAATAGAAACCTGCTGGTTATTAGTATGTGCACTAGATTTTTAACTTCTGATGACTTCAGGATTTGCAGTTTACACTGTTTTGAAGAAGTGACTTAATTTTCTAATTTTCTTTCTTTTTTTTTTTTAAATTTGGGGGTACGGTTAAGTTTTTCAGAAAGGGAATTGTGGATTTTTGTTGCACTAGTGTGTAGGATGGCATCTTTTCTGCAGAAATTCAGGTATTTCTGTGTCACTGAAAGCTGTCAAACTTAATTGGTTTCTGCCTTTTCAATTAGAGCTGCAGTATGTGAAAAGGAGAACTGGCAAACCTCTCCTGTGCCACACAGATGCTGATTTCTGCCTTTTAAAGCAGTTTTCTCAGTTTAGGTTCATTTTTCAAATTTGTTTAAGAGAAAGGGAAAGACAGTTAAATACCAAATTGGTTTACGGAAGGTTCACTATTGCAGTGCAAAGAGAAAAAAATAAATTGACTGCTTTCCTCTCACTGCTTTTGCTGGATAAAGGTCTCCTAAAGAAAAAGCAGAAGCAGATTAGGTTAGGAAATGTTTGTAGTTTGATTACTTCCTGTGGTTAGTGCCAGTTGTGGAAGCATGCTTTTTTGTTAAATATATGGAATCTTTATCTAGATAATTTCCTCAAGACAATCCAGTCTTCGCTAATTGGGCTTCCAAGTCTCTGTCGCAGGGTGAGGGTCTCATCTTAGAAGTCCAGCTGAAATTGTTTGTAATTCAGTGTTTTGAGATGTGCATGGAAATAAATACTTGTGGATTCTGCACTTGCTGTTGCCTAGATTTCTTTTTTCTTCTAATTTTTTTTTCTTTTCTCTCCTCTGGAAAGACCAGCCCATGTCACAGTCTCTGCTAGGGAAAATGTTTTCTCCATACAGTAATGAAGAAATTCAGTAGTTTACGAATTTTCGAGTAGATGTCCTGGTTTCTGAACAACAAATCGTAGAAATCTGCTTTGTCTTTGTGGGAGATTACTCTGTGTGTGTGTCTGTGTTCTCTTAAAAAAATAAAACAACAAAAAACAGCCAACAAACAAAACCTAAAAATCCAAAGCACAACAGTAACAACAAAAACTTTATTTTCCACTTTCTTCATTTGATAAAAATCTCTCCACTGTAGAATGATTTCCTTTGGGTTTGACACCACCATTTGATCTCAGTTTTTAATAATTTTAGTGGGTTTCACTCCCAGAAGAAAACATGCCTGTGCTGTGAAGTATTCCCACTAGAAATCTGGGAAGTCTTAAAACCTCATGTTACTCAAGGCAAAGAACTGGCTTCTTTATTAATTCCCTGCTAGACAACCCCTGTACAGTAAATCTTACCATAACACCATGCTGTTGAAATTAATCAAGCTGATGTTTGGAAATTGTTCAAATTATATTAAATTAAATAACACCTAGATGGGGCTCAAAACTGTACTGATGGAAACAGATTTTAATCTAAAAAGACACAAATTTTATTGATGCCTCTTCGTATTGGTTGATCTTCATTTTATACTTATTAGGACATGCAGGCACTGCTCCCTGCTTAATGGCTGGACAGGTGGGTGCCTGAAAGAGTAACCTGCTCCTCAGCTTTTTGTATCCCATCGTTTTTTGCTTTGGGTACAAAGACCGTGATTATGTGGTTATGTGGAAGTGGACATTTCATAGAACTTCAGTGCCAATAGTATCACATTTATTATTTGCTTCAAAGCATGCACTGGACAAAGTAATATTTGCAAACGAACAAAAGAATAGTGCAGGACTTCTTAGTATCTGTTCTCTCTCATCCTTCTGTTTGGTCATTAGAAATGTTCAGCTTTTGCTTGGAAGTCTTACAACTGAAAATGTTTTCCGGGGAGCTGTATCACTACAGTTTGATAATACTTTTAACTGACTTTAAGTTTGTTTGGATTTGGTTTTGTTTTTTTTTTTTTTTTGTAAAAATGAATGCTTTATGCAGCAGAGTGTCCCGGGTTTTCACTTCTTGAATGAAACATCTATTTCTCTTTCCTTCATTTTTAAGAGTTGATTGCTCTCCAGTGAAATAAAACTATAGGAGGAGAAAATGTACATTTGGATGCCAGTCTGTTTGATACATATTTAATTTCTACTTGATTTCTCTGCCATTTAGAAGATTCTCACCATAAAATACAATTGTGTTTACAAAGTCCTTTCTGTACATTGCAGCTTTTCCGTGAAAGCAACTGTGGAGCTTAAATCTCATTTCTAATTTATTTGAAAGACATATGTTTTACAAAGGTACCGGTCACTACTAACCATTCTGTTCTTCTAGGTAGTAGTGAGACCAGGTTTTCACTGGTCTCTTTCATTAGTTAGACGGAATTCTTGCTGTGTATGGATGTCCTTATTAAAAGCCTTTATGCTGATCTTGGTTTACACTCCCCTGACTTTTTATGCAGATGCCATCTATATGGGGTCAAAGCTCTGTGAGAAGCATGAAAGAGCTGCTTCTAAGTCAGTTAAAGGGAATCAAAATCAAGGAGAAAAAGAATTTCATATGATTTGAGAATGCTGTTAAAGTTTTGTGTGCATACCAGCATTGTGTTCATCCTTTAAGGAAACAAACTCTTTCCTTTTTTAGCCCTCAGATTACCCTTGTTTTTCTCCATGTGTGAAAATCAGTGCCGTGTGTCATCCACCATGAGCTGTACAGCATCACTCACTGCAGCATCTCTTTGGAGCTGGGAGAGCGAGTGCACCCAAGCTCGGTGCCGAGGGGACCTCAGCCCTCTTTTATCCATGTGCATGGGCAAGGGGCAGTGATGGGAGTTCTGCCTGAGAAGTATTTGGGGAAAGAGCGTTTGTGAGTAAGGCTGGCCTGCACTGCAGTAGCACTGCATGTGAGGCTTCATTATGGATGCTTGGTCTGCTCTCCGAGTATTGCTCCAGGTTTTTCAACTGGAACGACAGTGAGCAGTGACTAACTTGTATTGCTCTTCTCTAAGGGCCCTGTGTGGGCTGGAGGTGTAACATATGCATGTAGGAGCGAGGCATGGTGTGTATCAGCATGTAAAGAGCATGTTGGCCTCTGACTGCAGATATTTTTCCTTCTGATTCCAACATACTGAAAGTATGTTAATTTATTTTCAGATAACGTCAGGAAACAGAAAAGTTTGGGGTGATAAATCCATTGGAGACATGACAGTTTAACTCTCCAATGCAAAACAAAGGGCAAAGCAGTTGAAAACTTCCCTGGAGTGGGATTTGCTTGCAAATAAGTTGGATTACTATTGTTTTTTACTAAAATAAAATTGGTATTAAGATTCCAGATGCTATAGTGAGAGGTATGAGAATGGGTTAGCAATGACAGATGTGGTATCCTGCCCTTTGCTCTCTGTTTTTAAGGTACTAATAGCGGCTTATCATGAGTTATGCTGGGTCACTGTGTTCAGAGATGTTCTTTCAAAAGCTGTTTCTGTAGCAGGGTCCCTGCAAGCATGGGCAGCAGGAAAGGGCAGGAGAATCACCATGAGCAAGAGTCCTGTGGGTCCCTTGTGCCGTCCATAAAGTGATATAATGTATGACATCAGTTCCAGCGTTTGAGACCCTGTTTGTACTCTGTAAAGGATGAGCGTGGAGAACAGGTGCAACTTCTGGCTGAAAAGGAGAGACCGTTGTTTGACAAAGAAGGCATCCAGCAGGAGGATAAAAGGCACTGTGGCCTCCTCTCATCAGTTTGCTTCATCACTTTTCCTGTCTTGCCAAGATGTAATTTACACAACTGATATTACAGCCTCAGCATTTGGCCAATTATCTTAATCTTTTGCCAAGACATTAATAGCCTCCATCAAAAGTGCTGTGACAAGCCTGTATGTTCGACAGGACTGGAAGTTTGTCTCTTAAAGAGACTTAGTTTCATTTTAACTAGTTAAATCGTTTCTAGACAAATAGAATTCGAGTTTTAACCTTTGATAGGAGGAGAAATTTTGTCACCAGTTTCAGAGGAACATGATCAACCTTGTGCTATCTTTTCAGGAAAGCACCTAGAGATTTTTTTTTTTTTTGGCTGAGATATTTTTTTAGCACAGTATGTTAGAATTCAGCTGCTTGAACTTGCAAAATGCAGCATTTTAACCCAGAATCAAGCAGTGAAGAGGAAGCAGTATCAATGTGATGCTCTAACCTTCTTGTACAGTACTTCAGGATGTGTTTCAAAACAAAGAACTAAACCACATCAACTGGAAATAGTAGCTTGTAGCTCCTGTTGAGGGCCTGCAGTCAGAATGTCAGATTGAGAGCCACTCTGCGCGGCTAAGTCACTAAGTGAGAAGTGTGTCTCTGAAATATTTTCTAAAGTAGATTTAATCTCTAGAAATTCAAGACAAGGAGTATTTAAGTTGTTTAGCAGTTGGCGTGACCATATTTATTTCAGGGCAGGGTGACTCTTCTGAAGGGATATTTAACTATCAACTTGTAGATACTGAAGATACTGATAGTAGAATATCTCAAAGATATTTAATGGACTTTTTGCAGGAGAACTGAAATGTGGTTTTCTCTTCTTTTTACCTTAAAGAAATGCCTGGTCCAGGAATACAGAGATTCGTGTCCAATCTTTCATAAATATACTCACATGTTTTTTGTAGTTGTTGTCTACTGGAAATGGTTATATTTCATTCTGAAGAACAAGATTTAGAGGTGAACTTTCTGGGGGTATTATGAGCCTTAGATGACACATTTGGAAAACTGCTATAGGCTGAGATTGGTCTCTGCCGCAATATTTCCTAGTTTATCTAGTGTCTAACAAGCGCTATGTAACCAATTAATAAATTTCTGTGACTGCAGATAATGGTTTTTCCTTTGGCACCCCCTGATTGCACCCTGGCCTGTAGCAGATGATGGAAATGACCGTGCAGTTCTGTAGGTTTTCCCTCTGTTCCTTCTTCCCTCTGTGCATGCACTGTACATTTGTTTCCTGCAAATTGGCATGTTTCTCTACTGCCTGTTGTATTGAATCCCTTTGAGTTCATGCCCCACAATTTATTGCCATGGAGGACTTGATCCTGTAACCACAAAAGTAAATTTATAATAAAACAGAACAAAATTGAATCCAGACCACCCCCTGAGTTTTCCACTTCTGTGGTTCGTCCTCATCCTTGATGCTCTTTCGAAGAGAGCTGTTCTCACTCTCTTCATGCATGCAGCGAGCGGACAGCCACGCGTCTCTCTGGGACTGTGTGACCATCAGCTGCCAACACAAGGTTATAATTTCCAGCAAAATAAATGCAAGAATATTTTCCCTGTACAGTGAGAAGACTGGCCATGGTCTGAAAATGCACATATATCCCACGGTCCCCCAAGGGGGACCTGCCTCTGCTGATTTCTCCAGGCGTTCGCTGTGTAGAGAGACGCAGAAGCAGCATTTTTCTGTCAGGTTTTCATATGGCTGAAGGTGGAGAAGCTCTGACCTGAAAGAATAGGGACATTCATGGAACTGTAGAAAACTTCTTCTATGTCGAAAAAATCTTATTAGGAAGTCTTGTTCATCCTCATGCTGACTCTGATCCTGTTCCTGAACTGTATTCTCTGGAGCTTTTAGTGTGGTTTTTAAATGAGTCAAGTGACGAGACTTCAGTATTTCCCTTGGAAAGAAAACAAAAGCTATCCCACAGGGGAGAAAGGCAGATTTCCACTTATGATGAGCCTTCTAGGAGGTGTTTTAATTTACAGCTTTAATCAGAGATGTATGACACACTTCTGGTTCCTCTCTTACTGATGCTTTGTTGTTTTTTGTTTGGTTTTTTCCATCTAGGTTTGATGATTCCAGTCTTTTGTGTGGTGGAGCAGTCGGACGCCTCTCTTGAATACGATAATCGAGAAGAACATGCTGAGTTCGTTCTGGTTCGCAAAGATGTGCTCTTTAGCCAGCTGGTGGAGACAGCGCTCCTGGCTCTGGGGTATTCCCACAGTTCTGCAGCTCAGGCACAAGGTATTCAATAAAGTTCTTTTCCTCCTTCTCTGCACTGCAGAAGACAGCACCTGAGGTTGTTCCGTGTAAGGAGAAAGCAAGAAAATTGGTGGCAAATCTTGGAAGTAGTTATATCAGTGTGTTAATTGTTTAATCTTAAACTAGGTGTACAACAAGCCCTTGTTAGCCTGCCTAGAAAGCATTAGGTGGATCTTGCTGAAGTGTGAAATATGGTGATAATGATCAGTCAGCATATTCATGACACACTTGTTCTGTACCACTAGACAGGTTGCTGCTTTGAGGAAGTCAGCACAGAAGAGCTGGGTAGAACCTGTAGGTGTATAGCTAGATGGTATTTAGCGTTCCTCTTTGTTACAGGGCCATTTTGAACAGCGTATTGTAGTCTTTAAATTTTTGAATTATACACTGTATTACATACGTATACATGCTCTCTTCATGGCAAATATTTCTAGCGCTAAATGTGCAGGCTGATTTCTCTGTTTTTGCTTACCTACTGTATTATTGCAAAGCCCTATGTAAAGCTCTACAGTCCCTTCTACCTAGTGATGATTGTCTGTTAGCAGCAAAATCTTAAAATAAACAAAGCTTTCCTCTCCCTACCTAAAAAAACAGCTTGAAGAAAAGCAAACCTAAAATCCTAATCTTGAGGGAGATGGGCAGGAGGTGGTGGGTTGGGAAAAATCATTTCAGAATGAACTTTGCATTTCAAGAGGCTTTTTCCTACTAAACAGGTTATTTCAGTGCTTATTCTTTTGGATAAGAAGCCTTTAGGTTTGTTTAATTTCCATATCACCAATAAAACCTGTGCACATTTAGAGCAGTTTTATAGCAACTTTGCCTGGGGATTTGGATTTTGTCTGTTGATTTTAGTTGTTTTGTATAGCTAGGTATTTGAACGTGGGAACAGAGGGAGCATTGGTAGTGTTGTACCCAGGAGTTCCAGGCAGTGGTTAAAAGCACGGGCATCTTGTACAAACTTCTTTCCAAGCAGGGTGACAGTGATTCATTTCCTCTGTCGGACTCTGCTCTGTGAGAGAGGCTCAGGTTCTTTATACAGGCAGAGCTCATGCACTTGTGTTTATTTACACAATATGGTAATAAAAGCTCTGCAAGAAGGTAGTTGTTTTGGTTTTTAATATTAAATGTTTCATGTCCTCTTAGGAACTCTTTTTTTTTTTCTGAACGTAAAAGGTCAGTGTATCCCACTGTTTCCATCCTGGTGAGCCAGCTTTCTGTTTGACGGCACTATCCATCTCAGTTAACACAGTTGCTCAACATGTTGCGAGCTAACATGTGGAACATGCTGCATTAGGTGGCCAAGATTTGATTCTTGGCACTTACGGAGGTGAATGGGCTTTGCAGAAAACCTGCTTCACGGAGGCATGCCATGCAGTGCAGTGATCCAGACTGGCTGAGCATCTCACTGGGGGAACCTTGCTTTTGTGGCATCCCTCTGTTGTGAGAATAGTGAGGAGGAGAGACAGATTGACTCACGAAGAAAATTAGTCACTGTGCAGGGAGGAAATAGCCATCTCGTTTTTGAACTACAGGCTTTGACAATGAGCAGGTTCAGATACTAATCTGTCATGTGATGTGTTGCTTGAATAACTCGACTAGAAAATACAAGTTGAATTTCTAATTGATGTAATTAGTCTGAAAGAAAATACTTCAGAGTTTTCATCTTTAAGGCAGCAATTACCTTTCCCTAGACAATATCAGATGGTGTATATATAAATACCTTAAAGATCCATCAGCTGACAAATCTCTTGATCAGGTTATTTACCTTCACACTGAAGGACCAGTCCACCAAAGTCTTTCAGACATCCTGAGCAAATACTGCAGGCCATGCTGGTTTTAAGGTATGAAGCTGAAGTATGCAGCATATTCTGTATATCTTGCCTCTCTGCTAGCTGTCTGTAAGCTGAGGGATGAGGTACAGACAGAGACAGAGTGCCAATAGATTTCTGAGATTGTTTTGTTCAGTGTAAAAATTAATAGAATATTGGGTTCTAATCTGTTAACTAGGGTTGACAGAAGCATGCTGCTAAATTGCTGTTACGAGGATTTATTTGGGAACACAATTTTCTGATATTAAAAAAGGGGGAAAAATAAAGCTGTTTGCTTTATTCATTCTGGTTGTAGGAGGAAAAGTCTGCTTCTGTTCTAATGCTTGGGATTGATTTCCATTAGCAATACACATTGATAAACAGTCAGTTCTTCTTTAGGATAACTGAATTGCAGGATTTGCATGAGAAGTTGAAGATTCTCAGGTGAATTTTTCAAAGTGCTAAAGCTTTGAGCCTTGTGCTGTGCAAAATAGTGACATGGATAGGTGCCCCCATGTCCTCCAGGGACAAAGTAAAGGAGTTTGTCAAAGCTTTGGTATTGTAAAAGCTGTCTAAGCTGTAACATAGCATGTCGTAATTGTCACCTTTTGAGTTGGGAAAGTATTTAATTTCGCCTCCCTCTTGTTTTGGATAACGCTGAGAGGAGCAGTGGTTTCACTTAATCTTGAAAGAAACATCTTGCCTTTGCCTGTTCTTTTTAGGACAGTGGCTCCAGTGGCAGATAAGAGTTAGTTGAGAGGGAAAGAGGAGCTGTGGCAGCAGAGAGAACTGCTGTACAACCTCACATGCCTCTGCCGTGGTTCACCGTGGCCGTCCTGCAGAGCTGCTGAGGCTGGAACAGGCGGTGTGTGCCTCGCATGCAGGGCACTGCAGAGGAAATGTGGCACAGGGTGGTAGGTGGCACGTTGCCTCCCTGAGGGGTCTGTGTGCCCAGAGGGGCCCTGCAGTGGGGCTGCTGGCCAGGGCTGCATCCTGGAGCTGCAGAGCTCCCCGAGGGGGTGACACGCTGTGTCCGAACACAGGAGCTGTAACCTGTGCACACAGAGCGGCCACCTGGCCTGAGCCTCATGTACTGGCTTGTGGTCACTTGGTTTATTGAGGGTAATTTTTATTGCTGGTCGTTAGGTAAATTGATAAGTCTTAGCATAAACAATCTTGAGACAAATATGTATCAGGAGGTTTACGTGCAGGTGGCCCCATGCCTCACTGGAAGAAGCTCTTTATTCCCACACAGTTTGGACAGGACACATTTACTCCACAAACAGCTGGTTGTAAATATTTTTTGTTGGTGGTGGGAGCAGAGACTTTTCCAGCAAGTGCTGCCCTCGTGAAACTTCCCTTTTCTGACAGGAGCTGTGAAATATCTTCTGGAACAGCATGGGAATTCGTTAACAGCTTGGCACTGGGGTGTGAAAGTTGGTGGTGTGAATGGCAACAAAGGTTTAATAAACATTTATGTATTTTTCTTTCATCACTTGAGTCTATACCTGACAGTAGGGAACCTGCTACACATGCCTTTCAGAGAGGAAGAGTCATGCTTTAAAGGGGCACCTATTCCATATGTTGTTTAATAAAATTTACATGCCCTATGGAGGTTTTTTTTCCCCATGATTGAACTATTCTAACTGGCCTGTGCAAGAGAGAGGAACGGGTAAGAGGTATGTACTGTGCTGAGTGCTGGGACCAAAGCAGTTGGAAAGTAACTGCAGACTGGTGTATGCTGTGTACAGTCCTGTGGCTTTGGGACCTGCTGTGAAAGCTGATTCCCTCCTCAGTGTGGGGTGGATGAAGAGCAGTGTTAGTTTGATGTTTTTAGTGTCTGCTTTCTTAGAATCCCTGTGACAAAGGAAATAGTGTGATTTCTTATGGATACATGTTTTTTCTTCTGACCATTTCCTTGTTATCTGTTGTGAGCGTGTACACAGACTGGTGTGCATTGTCTGCAGAAGTCAGCAAAGCCAAATGGGCCTCCCATTCTCCCAGGCCCTCCAGCTTGGGTGTGCTGGCAGGGCAGTGTGCAGTGCCTGCCCCGACTGCTGTCTGGGGCAGCTTTAGCCGGGCACTGACAAGACAGTTGCTTGAGTTGGTTGCTGTGTGTCGTCACGACCAGGGAAGGGGCATACAGAAGAGTGAAGTGGTGCTCAGGATGCCAAGTGGAGCAGGAGGAGTAAGGAAACAGCAGAGGGAAGATAACACAGAGCAAGAGAAACCTTAGATCTTTCCCATCCCTGTCACTGTAGAAGTTGCCAAGCCCTGGTTCTTAAGCAATGTATTGCCTTGAGCACAGCCATTGCAAGAGGCAGTGTCTCTCATTGTCACTGCTCCAATGGAGGCCTCTCTTGAAGTGCCCAGTTTGTTCCAGTGCTGTGTACAGACTGAAGAGCGGGAAGACTTGTGGCTGCAAAGAGCTGTGGGTGGCTGGTGGGAGTGGGAAGCTGGAAGGAGAGGCTGGCAGTGTTCAGGGGGGAAGGTGTAGTGGAAGAATAAGAAATGAAAAAGGTTTAAGTATCTTGCCTTGCCATGTGGAATTGCAGTAGCTGGATGGGGATTGTGGTTTAGTGATCGGACAGCTCTGCCCTGCCAGCCTTGTATCACTGGAGTGGGAAAGAGGTGGGAAAGTGCCTGGCTAGAGTAGCTGATGGGGTATCTCTGCCCAAATTTCATGACACCCAGAGGTGTAGCTCAGGACCAGTTGTCCTACTGCAGCTGCCTTGCCTGTGAAGCTCTGATGTTTCTTGCAGTCGTGGGACAGCTTGGCTTTGGTGCTTCTGCAAAGTACTGTGTTCCAGAGCACTGGTGGAGCTGCCCTTGCAGTGAGCTGCAGCCAGAGAGAAAGGTGGCTCTTCTGACTGCATACCCAGGAAACCAAGGCACAAACATGTAAGAGCTTTGGATCCATAGTGGCTGGGGGTGGGAAGCAACCCAGAGTGCAAGTGAACACACTTTTTCTTCAAGGGTTTGAATATGTGAGCTCAGCCCTGCTCCCTGCTGTTAATTGGAGGCCTCTTGCACTTGTGGCATGCATTTCAGTATTATTTCGTGGCACAAATCCAGTCGGTGTGATATGATGCTGTTTAGTGAATCTTTACGCACAGGCTGCTGTGTGTAAAGAGTGTGGCAGCCGGAATGCTGGGCTCCTTCACTCAGACTAGCCTTTGTGAGAGCAGCATGACCATTTTGTCCCTTAGGGGATTATAACCATGTGTACAAATATTTGAAGGGTGTAAATACCGATGAGGGAATGGATTTGCCTAAGCTGGTACAAGAGGATAGGGCTCTGGGACAATTGGAAGGACCTAAGCAGATGATTAGTAGGGAAAGATCCTGTGAAATATTGCCATCTGTGCTGTCTCCAGAACCACAATAGCTTCCAATTGAATGTCAGGTAAAGGCAGAACATACCAGCTGGGGGCTGTATTGAACACACACGCACAAGCTGGTTGTATATTTCTGTATCAAGAAAGGTGCAGTAAAAGTGTGGTGAAACCCTGCTGAACTCTGCTTGATGTATACTGCCAAGTTTGCTGTCACTGGGAAGACCAGGTATGCTATTTTCAACACAAGTGCAAGGTAGCAGTATGGGAAAAAATGAGATGAAACTCGAGTTCATGTTTTTCCAATGAATAATGTGTAAGAAGTTACAAGGGTGCTATAATCTGGGACCTTCTGACCCCTCAGCCAGGTGCCAGTGTCATTTGTATGTCTGAGTCGTGGCTCCCTGTTCATGTGATCAAAGACCTTCTAGTAAGTATTATGCTGACTTTAATGAATAACAGAGGCACTACAGGTACAATGACTTAAATAACAAGACAATACAGCGATCAACAAGCTAAATGTTGGGTCACTTCCTGACTCTGTCACTCTTTTGCTGCTACTTTTTTCTTTTTCCTTTTCACCGAGGCGGTGTCATGGTCTCGCCTAACAGAGCTGTCAGTCCATGTAAAGCCGCTCTGTTTCTCTGAGCTCAGACCCCTTTGCCAGAGTATTCTCACCCTGCTAAACACATACCTCTTAAAACAAACCACACCAAAACGAATGAAAGAAACTCACCCAGCCCTCTTCACACCTCTTTTCAGCAGTTTGGTCTTACTCCATCTCTAATTAACAGCTCCTTACCTCGAGTAATCCCCTTTATCTCCCTTGCTTCTACTGGGGACACTTTTAATGGGTAAACTGTCTTTCTTCTCTCCAGTTTTGCAGGTGTCATTGTAAATGGCTAGATCAAATAATTTAACAGTGATAAGTGTGAGGGGTATGACTCAACCGACTTTTTATAGTAAACTCTGACATGCAATTCCATGACAACTAGCCTGGGATTGCTAAGCAGAGTGGATTTCTTGCAGCGATACTCAGTCATCCAGATCAAAGTTTCCCTTGTAAAAGCTGCTCCTTCTTGAACTGTTCATTGCTCGAGTTGTACTCTTTGTCTTTCTTCCTGATGTTTGAAGAAGGAGGGCTAAATACTTCTCAAATATTTATTTCCCTCCCTATATACAGACATTTACCAGCAAATCACTGTTTTGTCTACCCTACAGAACTTCACAACAACTGTAAATGAAATTCAATTAACAGGAACCATGAGAGAAAGTCAGAATTAAATGAGAATATTGAAAACCTCTTCCTTCTTTGTGGGTTTTGATAGGCATTTCAGTGCATAATGGACACAGCGTTTGAAAGACACTGTTGTTAAAGGTTCAGCATCTCATGCCATTTCAATTAAAGCCCTAGAGTTCTCTTTAAACGTTCCTTGGAACTCTTAAGAAATCTTACCTAAAATATAAGGAGAGAATGAGGCTCCTTGTATTTGTAGGATTTGCTAAAATTAGTGTGGCTTTTTAAAGGAAAATGTGAAATGTAAGGAAATGTTAGAATGTCATATATATATAAATGGAATATATTTTAAGCTTTCCTTTGGTTTATATATAAATAGATATATATATTTAAAGTTTAGTGTAGAAAAGCACATACATATACGTGCATACAAATATATATTATATAAAAGTACATATATATATGGAAACAAAAGCTCAAAATTCAATTAATAAATTAATCTTTCAGGTTACTTGTCTTCCCCATTCTCCGTTTGTGCTGTTATTTTAAGTAACCTCATTGGCACAACGGCATGAACTCTAGTGAACACTTGATTTTTTGATAAGCTCACTGTGAAAGTTCTTAATTTCTGACCAGAGGTCAGGAAGGGTCTCTCTTTCCTTTTCTTCCCTGCCACCTCTCCATGCTGGTGTGTAAAAGTTAGTGCATGCTATTGACGTTCTGATCCCAATATATTATTTATGGGATTCTTGTGATAGAACAAAATCTTCTACAAATAATGATCTGTTTTTCTAGATGGCAAACATCTGGGGAGTACAAGTAAATGGGTAATTTATTAGTGTTTGAACAGCTTAAAGGAGGGTCAGTAAAGGTAGTCCTGAACAGCTCAGCACTTCTGCGGGCCGGGTTCCGTCTCATTTGCGGTGAGTGGGTGAGCACAGCACAGCTCCTGAGCAGGACAGGAGGCAGAGGAGAGGGGGGGCTTGGCCCGTCCTTCTCCCTGTGAGACCCCACAAACCTGCAATGGGACTTTGAGGTCGAGTGCTTTGAAGTGTGTTATGTTTTGGTGACAGCTCTGCGGGCTCTAATGAACTTGTTGCGGTGGCGAAGGTGTCACTTGCTTGTTCCATGGTCATAATGGATCAAACTTGGACTGTGCAATGGGTAGAAATTATGAAACCTTTTGTTCCTCTCTCCCTCTTTGTTGCTGAGCAGTATTGCAAACCTGCTTCAGTGTGATGAGGGCCACATTCGTTAGTGCCTTCCATCCGCTTTATGTCGCTGCAAAAAGGTAACATTGCAGGACAGACGTTTTATGAAGCTTTGCACTCTTCAGGGAAAAATTTTCGTAAGTTCTGTCAGTTTTATAAACCAATAAATAAATGCTGGGGAAATTGAACTACGGGCTTTTTTGTGTCACAGCAACCGTACAGTAGTTTGGGGTAAAATAAAGATCACGTTAACTTTGAAAGGCCTGTGTGTACTCAATTAAAAACTTAGACCAGCATCAGCATATAATAAATTCAGACTTTTCTTGTCCCCCTTCCCAACCTCTCAGCTAAGCTCACAAGCCCAAGAAAATTGAGAAATCATCTTTATTAATTTCAATTAAAAGTAAAATTTTTTTTCATGGGTCTGATAATGAGGCAATGCTGTATTTTAAAATGGGACTAAAGACTAAAGTAGAGTAGGTCTTCCTTGTCTGGGGAAGGAAAAACAGGTGCAGTTAGCAGCCTGTTAGCTAATATTTAAGCATTCAGTAGTACCAGCAGAGTAAAGCCTCATGCTAGCTGACATCTTAGCATAAATGTTGTGTCCCTTTTATTTTATTTTTTTTTTAGATTTTTTTAAACATTCTTGTCTGCTGTTCTTGTTTTTTGTTGTTGTTTTTCTCCCCCCATTCCTTGCTCTACATAAGGGAAGCAACATTTAAAGCCAGTGGCATTAGGAACTTGGCTTTTTTTTTCCAACTGCAGATTGCCGTGCCCCATCTGCCTTCCCCGCTGAGCCCACCCTCAGCCGCTTCTTTCTTTAACCTAACAGAGGTAGGGGCATCACCCCGGTTGCCTTTTGCTTATTAGGAAGCACATCCCAACTTTGAGAATCTCTGTTTTGCCTTGAGTGTTGGTTCCCTATGCAACATTGGTCATGGATGTGCTGCTGGGGAGAAAGCAGATCTCCTTCTGCTGGTAGGTCTGTCTGAAGGCTTTTTATCATCAGTGCTCCGGCCTGGATCTCACTGCCCATGGAGGGGGAACTGGTGAGCATGTGGAGAGCAAAGGTGCTGGCTGCAGGATCTCTTGGATCTCATGGCGTAAGGCAGTACTGCAGTCCCTTTTAACCACATAGACAGTCTAAGCATGGAAATCAGTTTGTTTTTAAACTGAAAACCTAACGAAGTGAGGGTAGAAAATCTAAAGGGATAAACAGAAAATGTTCCCTAGTTTTAAAAAGTGAAAGAGTCAAACACATTGACCCCTGTTCTGTGCCTGATCATCTCTTCAGGAAAGATCCTTCTGGCAGTGGCAGCAAAGGGTCAGTTCAGAGGGTTTCTCGCTGCTGCACGTCAGCATTGTAGAAGGGCCCAGCTTTAATCCTCCTGGTCCTTATTGGAATAGAAATGAAGCTGTCAATCAGTATTTCACGTTTACATCCTTTCATACTGGTTGAATTTTACAAGGGCAGTCTGCCCTCCTGCATTGTTTGTCATCAGGGGTCTGCAGTGGATTAAATAGCTACATTTAATGGAATGGAAAAGGATGAGCAAAAGACAGTGCTATTAGTGACCTCCTTTTGCCTACTATCCTGCTCACTGGAAACCCACTCAAATTGTACTAGAGAAGGTTCAAATTCAGGCTGTGTCTGAGAGAAACAGGTCTGTCTGTCCTCCTCCCACGTCCTGAGCTACTTGGTTATTCCGGGGCGGGGGTGTCTCTTTCTTCCTTTCCATACCTGTGGAGGGCTTATGGAATCTGTCTTCCTTCCAGCCAGTGAATACCTTTGATTTATCCAGACAACTTAAAATAATGTATGTTTATACAGGTGTGATTAAAAAAAGGCATTTCATCAGGTTGAATGAGATGAGGTCGGGGCATTTTTCACTGTATATTTATGGGCAATTTTGCTTTCAACTTTATTCCAACTGAAAAATAATTCTTCTAGAATGAAGTAACTGTCAATTAAACAATAAAGCTAGAATGGTCCTGGGATCTGAGGTCTGTATTTTACTGTTTTCACTCCCCAGTTTTGTATGTGTGGTGTCTTTGTCTTCACCTGGCTGTGTCCATGTTACCAACAAAGAGTTAAGTTTATACAAGCAGGCTAAGAGGAGGATGCATGTGCCAGTCAGGATTCTTAGGTAAATTGCTTTCATACTTTGTTTTTACAATATATTTGCTGCTTAGCCACATTTTGGCCTTTTTCCTTTTTCTAACAAAAGTCATTATGTGGGATAGCTGGTAGATAGTTCCTACTCTCACAGTGACAACTCCATGCTAAAAATGTCCCTTGGCATAGGGATCGTTAACTGATGGCAATTTGTCTGCCTTTCCGAGTAGGTTTTTCTTCGGCGCCAGCTATAGAATCTATGAAATAGTCTGTGGGGGGAAAGAGTGTTTATCTTGTGTTGAAACCGAGGATGCACCAAATGCTTGAGGAAAAAAAAAAGTGTATCAAATAATGAGCTATAGATAATACTGCATCTTTTCAAGATCCTGGAAGGAGATGTTTAGGCAGTTTTGTGCAGCAGTCAGCATGAGAAAATTGGCATTTTGTGAAATGCTACCGTCGAATGTGTTTCAAACATCACTATTTATGTATCCATTTATATAGATAACATCAATTACATATTTTTAAATGTTGATGATGGGTCTAAAAACTACATGCATTACGAGCAGAAAAGTTTCCTTTTCTGTGGCTTAACTGTAGAGAATAGGTCTTATTTTTCTCAATTTGAAAGCTGTATTTGTTTGAATAAAAAAATGGAGAGTGGTATTTCATTAGTAATATTCATAAAGATGTAATAATATTTTATTGTGGGACTTTTAAATAAAGGACAACACATGATGGGTTTTTTGGGGGGGCAGGGTGGGGATGAGGTTTTTTAACTTTTTTGGTATCTCTTTTAACAAAGAGCATAACAACACCATACATTTGGATTTTCTGATCACTAAAAATCTCCCCTACCATAGATGTGTATGTGAAATTGAGAACCTAATTAAAAGATTAACAGCATGTACAGTAATTTACCCAAAAGGCGTGTGTTAATTTGTTAAAACGCTAAAGATCTTTATGCTGTCTTTTTTGATGCTATCAAAATATTTTCCATGGAACTGGTTGAACCTGGTCTCTTTATTATAAATTCTTCTGCAGAGTAAGACAACTTAATTTCATATCTAATTGCTTCAGGAATTATAAATTATCTTTTCTAAGAGACCTATGACACTAAAGCATAGAATGAACAAATAAAACTGATTTGTTCTAGTACAAATGAAGATATATGGCAGTATTTTTATTACAGACACCATTTGTTTGGGTTGAGTGTCTGAATATTTTACAATATGATACAAAGTACTCTTTGTCAAGCAGTCATTCTAGCAATGCATCTTAAGGTGTTTTGCAACTAATTGCCATGAAACAAAGAAACCCAAATCAGCAAAAAACAGCCCCACCCATAAAATAAAACCTTATGAAGAATGAGATAAATCTGTTCCAAGGGAAATATGTTTTATGTGCATTTGTAGAAGCGGCAGGAACTGCCTCTTGGATCAAACATGAAACTTTCCTTTTGGTCGCAGAGGAAAGACCTGTTGATTCCCAACGTGTGCTTTAGCTCAGGAGAAAGGGAACTTGCTGCTTGTAAAATGGTAGTTTCCAGCTAGGTAGGAGATGCTGCAGTGCAGCCTGGGGCACACAGGAGAGGGATTTCGCGTCCCTTGGGGCCGCTGGCTAGTACAGTGCACTGGACGGGGGCATCTCCCTCCTGTAAAGGGAGATGGAGGTCCTGCTGCATAACCCGAGGGGATGCCAGGCGGCGGCAGAGTCAGGATTTCCTGCCCTCCTGGGACTGCGGTGCGGGGTGGGGGATTCTTGAGCAAATCTACCTTCCTGCCCTGAAAGCACAACCAGTAGGTATTCTCCTTCGGAAACAACTGTGTTTATCACTACAAAGTGACACAGGAGTCTGAGAATTGAATATTAACCTTATGGCAGAATTCAGTAGAAGCTGGCAATTATTAAAGATTTATCTTCTGTGATTCCTTAAGGAATTGTATTCTGGCACTGAGTGTTCATACTATTTTATAGTAAGTTTACCATTTTATACTGAACTGTGTCAGTGTTGGTGCTGAGGCCGTTTGATTGTTGCTGAATATCTATTTAACCAGATTAGATTAAACCCTAATACATTATTTAGTGCAAGGAACAAATTAATATTCTACTGACCTTTGGAGGGTTGAATTAATAAATTTATCACAAGGATTAGTTTGGTATTGCATAATAGAGACGTTCTTTTATTTATTTATCCAGAAGTACTTTTATTATGAAGTTTACTGACACAAAGCTGCTTCTGCTAAGCTAGTTATTTCCAGATACTAAAACATGATGCAAAATTGTCTAAATCCCAATGTATGTATGCATTTATGACTTTTTCTAGGAGGGGGCCACAAGGGTAGTATGGCACTTCACAAAGGAAAGAAATGTAATAATTTTTAGCTAGAGAGCTTGCATGGTCTGTTTTGAGTGGTATGAGACAAAAATTAAAGCATTTATAGTGAAATGTGGATTACGCTTTTAAAAAATATTATGCCTAATAATACAAAGTCATTTCAATAACAAGGTTAAGGAATGTTTTTGTTACCATTAACAGCATGAGACTTTTCCTCCCCTTACCTTCCTGTAGCTCTGTATTTAAATTTCTTTTTGCAAGAATTTCTCAGTCTTCACAATTTTGAATGTGTGTCTGTACAGAAAAGTAGGAAGATGGAAAGCAAAAGAGAATTGAGACTGCCAAATGTTTCTATGCTGTTTGTAATAGCTATGTCATGACTTTGTGAGGGACAGCAGTGTGATTTTTGGCAGTGTAGTAAACACCTGCACTATCTGACTGTGGTAGAGCAAATCCCCAGTGCCACTCCTGTCCTTATTCTGCTTGTTGAATGAGGTTGGGATGGAGTTGCAGGTGCAGGTGTAGTACTAACACGGCACTGTGATGCCCCATGGCCACAATGTGGATTTTGTAGAAAGAGTGGCTGTTACAAAAATTGCCATCAAGCATCTTTAAGGCTTCTCCTGAATCCTTTTATATGTATCTCTTGTGCATAAGCTCTTGTTTAGCATGTACATTTGAGGGAGATGGAGGAGAAATCTTAGCTGCAGATGGAAAAAAAAATCCTGTGTCTTCATATTTTAAAAAATCCAGAATTAGACGGAGATAAATTTGTGTAGCCTTTGCACCATAATAATATGGCAAGACCTGACACAAAGCCATAAGGCTTTTTTCACAGATTCAGTTGTCTGGAAATTGTGCAATGCTGTTTACACAGAATGGCTTTTAACAGATAGCAATAAGTTAAAAAATAATTTTTTTAAAAACTGCGTTTTCACCAAGGATTGCGTGATGGCAGCGCTAACTCCAGTGCAATTAATAGATTGTACTTTGTTTTCCTTTGAGTGCTTGGTGTTTTGTCTAGATTTTATCTGGCCAGGTATCCAGGAACTGGGTATGGATGCAAGCTGCTGTTAATTGAACTGTATTTAGGACTATTAAAACCATTGTATGTGCAGTATGGGAAGACGTGCATCTAAATTTACATTTGCGGTAATGTAGGCATAGTATGTGTACCCTGTAGTAGATAGGCAGCCTCTAGTCCAAGTATTTTTAGATTCAAAACTTAATCTCAGTTTGGTACAAAGTACCTTCTTATATCAGCAGAGCATTTGTCTTTTACAGAACCTGCAGTTATTCTCCCAGGGCAATTTGTAGCTGAACAGGAAGAAAGATGGAATATGTTCTCATTTTGTCATGGTTCTTGGCCCATTGAGTCAGGTCTTGTGTTGTAGCCATTTGTTTATAAAGGAAGGCTGATTCTGGTTTCCCCTATCTCATACACCTACTGAATGTCTTTTTACATGCAGCTAGTTGTGTGATGTAGTATTTAGGGGGAAGAAGATGCTGTCTGATGGGAGGAGTAATCAGTTCAAGTCTGGAAATGAAAAAAAATTCCTTTATTCCCATACTTGCTGGATTAAGTCTTTTATATAACATACTTTATAGAAAAAGGGCTATGTTTGTACAGAAGAAGGTGCCATAACTCTAATAGAAGTATAGTAACTCATCTGATGGGTGGGACACATTCCTGCATGCTATTTGGAAAAAAAATTAACCCCACGTAGGAGTGTAATATCTAGCATTGTTAATTCTTGACATTTTGTTTCCCATACTTCTGGGGCTCTTGATGAGGGTAGCGTCATCCTCTCTGTAAAAATTTAATTTGCAGAGGTAAAAAAAATTCTTCGCGGATTCCATCAGAAGCTTGTTAGCATGATCCTGTCTTTGGCATGAGAACATGGAATAGAAAGGAATCCAAGCATCTTAATATGCTGAGAACAAAAAGAAGCTGGTTGGTAACTTTGGGATAGAGTACTGCTCTCTGAAGCGCATTACTCTGTGGGCTCGTAGGCACGTGACAGTGGGATCATATGTGGGTCTGTGTTGGTTTCAAACACGCCTGAGGCCTCCTATGGCCCTTTTGTTATTTCTCAGCCTTTGGCACTGAGTGCTGGTGGGGGATGTGTGGAGATGGGGAAATGAGAGAACTAGATATTAGAATTCAGTGGCAGATTTAAATTAAGCAGAAACCTCAGTATGTTATATACTTGTAAGGCTATATATACACTATGGCATGTGGCTGGACTGCAGTCACGCTCAGCAAAGCACCGAATATTATAGGACAGTTCATACATTTTCTAGTTCTTCCCAGAAAAAAAGAAGATTTCAGAACTGAGTAATATCTTGTTATCCTATTCGTACTGTCGACAGCACAGCAATTTGAACTTTCAAAAATAGCAGATTAGCTGTTTCTCTGAAACTGCATGTGCTATTTAGCATCTTAGTGATGTTCTGGCAGAACGGCGTAGGGATTGACAGAGAATGGGGCTGAAAGTGACTTAAGGAAGCTAACGGATCTTAGCGAAGGTTAGGAAAAAGCAGTGCTTTCCATCAGATGTCCTATGAAAGAGAGATGGGAAAGGACAAGAAGTGCCAAAGCGGGAACTACTCACCATGAACATGACTTTTTCAGCCAGGATGAGTGCAGGCTGACAATTTTCATTTGGAACTTTGCATCCTTAGTTGGAAGTTAAGAACAGAAGTGAAAAAGCTGGTAATAGTAGAGATAATGTTCTGACTTCTTAAAACTTTACCATGATGCATATCTCAGAGTCAAATATTCCTTACAGTGGTGGAAACTGAAATGCAGCGTTCTGGTACTACTGTAGAAAGGCGAAAAATGGAACTAGAAAGGTTTGTCTTGGTGTGAAGGCAGAGTGAAACAGAAAAGTTAGACGGGCGTCCAGTGCTGTGATGTGTTGTCCAAAGTCAGCTCACACAGCACCATGTTTTCAGTGACAGCACTGTAAATGAAGTCAAATGCTTCTGAAGACAGTGGATGTTTGATTTCCACTGATGCAGTTGAGGGCAGAGGTTGAAACATGATGTTTGTTTCCAGGTATATCTCAAGCTACATTTCAGACTTGTTTTATATGAAGAAGTAAGTAATACATTGGGAGGCAGCCTAGGAGCACAGGTAAAATAGGTTGAGGTAAATATATGTATGTGGTTCCTGATCCTGGACTTGATCCTTTGCAAAGAGCTTGTTTGCAGTGTTCCACCCATGTAATTTTTCAGCTCTGTCCCGATACGGAAAACCAAACTCAATACAGCTATTCTGGAGAGAGTTATTTAGTTAAAGGAGGGATAGGCCAAAGCCATTTTACTGAAGAACATCTTCCCTTCTGTGAAAGCATCCATTTGCAGGATATTTTTTGTTTCATGATCTTCAGAGTAATTTGATTGTTATTTATAAAGTGTCATAGAAGCTTGGGTTTAGGTTCTTGCTTGCTTATGCGAATATCTGAGACACAGTGGCTTAGACTGGGACAACAAAATAGGAATTACCTGTAGGAATCTTCCTACCTCTGCAGAGTCATGGAGACCTACTGTCTTGAGAGGACAGAAGTGTGAGAGCGCCGAGACTGAAAGGGGGCAGGCACGTATGTTTTAGTATATATAAGATTTGACCTGTTTTCATGTCCTTTTCTCAAGACTGGAGGAAGGAGAAAGCTGCAGAGAGTAGGGAGACACATGGGGCTGAGAACCTTACAGTAGGCTGTGGTATTGCTTTAGCTGTGTGTGTATCTGTGTGTTTGATTGAAGGTAGGGGTGGCAAATATCCCCCTTTTTGGCAAGAACTGAGAAGCTGGTCTTTAACTTGACTAGCATGTATGTGTATGTCGGAAGGTTTTAAAAGAATAGGAAAATACTTGTTAATTTGAACTATTTGTGGCTGAAGTATCATAAACACTTGTGTGTAATAAGAGAAACACAGTAACTTTGTTTTCAGAGGACTTTTTAGAAATACTACTTCAAATTAAGGTTCATATATTTTGCAGAGGGGCTTTCTTTAGGGTGAAAAGCAGGGTACATTGTCTAACTGCATCCTTTAATCAAGATGGTGCTGTCTTTGCTGTGGAACTTAAGGTAAAGTGTTTTGGTTTTGAAGCATAAGGTGGTTAGTACTTGTCTGTGAACTTCTAAATAGTGTACAACTGCAAAATATTTTTATTTAACTCCTTTTTTTTCATTTATTAACAAGATACTTATATAGGAACATTCATCAGAAGCGTTAGATACTGTGGGAGATTTATGATGTCATATGATGTCATTACAGCAATATGCCACATAGTAAAACTTCAGAGCAACCACTGCTGTACCACCAGGCGGAATAATGGAGCATTCATTCACTCCTACCAAATCCCAACATCAAATATTCCACAGGCTCTCTTAAAACAGAAATTGTGCCTGTAGGAACATGGAGTGAGAAGTGACGTTTGTGAGGGTGTAATTGGAGTACCTCAAAAGGAGTGGTAGATATTTCAATTCCCAGAAGTTGTGTTAAAACTGCACAAAAGCTGGAGATTCTCTGAGGTAAAGACTCTTCAGATGGAAGTGACTGAAAAAAATCTTGGCTAGCTCATGGGGAGCTTGTGAGAAGGAGTACCAGAGGCCAAATACTGCTCTGTTACAACATCCTACGTTTGGACCAGCACCAAAGACGAGCGCTTTCCCCACTGCAACTGCACTGGAGGGAGTACAACTCTGAGGGGTCTGGGCAACCAGTGACTCGACTCTAAACCACACATAAAATAAGTTTAGCAATCCCGAACTGTTGAACAATGATTCATTTTATAATATGACCGCAAAATGTAGCTGCGTTGGTAACGATTGCTTGAAACAGCGCGAGAAACTGAATGAGCGAGGAGGAGTCGGGATTACCCTTAGCCTTACTGAGTGTCCTTGTTGGGCCAGAGGTCAAGGCTTCCCAGTATAGCTTTTGCCCTGGGCTGCGCAGACAGGCAGGGGAGAGCTCTGCCTGCAATAGACAGACAAAGGTCTCATTCTTTAGTGGTAAATGTGCTTTCACAGCCACCGCTGTACGCTAACACCTAAAACAAAATGAAAGGAAATGTTAAGTCTGCTGCATGTTCCTCGTTCAGCATGTTAACAGTTGTATGGCAAATGCATCTATCGTAGAGGGGGGAGAGGAAGATACGAGCAACTTTCACAGCCATCCTTTCATATCTGTAATTACATCCAGACTTTGCAGCAGTGTCATTTCATTTTGCAGAGGAGCGTGGCAGCCCTTGAAGTGAGATTTGTTGGTGTTCAATCCCACACGGTAGAAAAGGTCCATTGTGCTCTGACCTGCTTTAAAACAAACCATACTAAACCATGCATGCAAGCTCTAAGAGTTCCCCCTTTTTATAGACAACTGCCATTTGTTGCAGGGGTTGCTATGGCAAACCAGGGCAGAAAATCCTGTCTTGGTGTTAAGGCGAAGTACTTAAAAATTGTAAGGAGACAGATTTTGAGAATACAAATTAATTAAATAGCAGTAATTGCATTATTGCACTATCTTGCCAGGGAAATAGCTATTCCTGTGAGAGTCTATTACTGTGTTAGGTCTTGGAGCAGAGTGTAATTTTTTGAATGTGCTTTGGGTTTTAAAAATTTGTCTTTGTGCTTTTAGTTAATTCTAACTGGTGGTAAATAGCAGCTTAGCCTTGCAGAGGTGGTCATCATCCAGTGTGCTTGAGCTGTTAAAGCAGTAAGAAGACTGAGTAAGTATTTGCAGTTTTGGCTTTAAATTGACATAAATAATTATAACCTCACAAATCTGGCCTATGTAGCTGCTGGATAGCGTGTTGGGTTGGGATCAGTGTCTTTAGATTTGGACAGGAAATGTTACACTTCCTCCAGATAGGAGACCTACAGCTGCCTAATGGGCCTTTTGCTCCTTGGCTGCTGGAGGTGCAGTGTCAGGCAGGTAGGAGACTTATGGGACATTTCTTCATTTAAGAGAAAAATCTAAAACCCAAGGTTGTTCTATGTTGCTTGTTTTATTTGACCCCCCTGACTACTTAAAAGGTCTGACCTTACTGTAATTGTGCTCTTCAAATCTCCAATGAAAGGACGAAGAGTAAGCTTTAGAAACTGAACTGATTAACTGGATGCTGCCTATCATTTTTTAGTGCAATTAGAAAAGCTGCTTGGACTTTTTTTTGCTTCAAATGCTGGAAACAAACAGTTCTGTCTCTTTACATCTATAGTAGTTATTAATTAAAAGATTTTCTTACGTTTTTAAGTGGGACTGTGTTATTGTCCTTTGGCAACATTTGGGAAGAAATGAAGACTAAAATGCTCGCTTCACACATCTGAAAGAGGAAATTCAGATTTAAAAGGAGAAAGGGAACAAACCACTACACAGGAAGAGAGACAAGACATCTTTTTTGTAAATATGTTACCTTGGACCATGAAGAGCGTTACTCAAGGTGACCTGATGAGTGAAGTCCTTTCTTTAGGTGTTCTTCAAGCATCTCTGGTCTTTGCTCAGTTGATCTCAGTTGATCAATCAGCCTTTGGCTGGCTGAATACAGGCACAGGTCGGTGAGTCTGCTTTGATTATGCCAATATTACTGGTCTTACGAATTGACCATCTGCTGTTTGCTTTTGCGTGCGCTTAAGAATCAGGCAGGAAGAGCATGGCAGTAGGCTGGGATTAGTACCTACATCAAAGTTCAGGAGCTCTTCAATCTCCTCGGTTTTGCCACTTTGTCTTCAAAAAGTCACCTTTAGCTGTGCTGCTAGTGCAGATCACTGCAGTTGGTTGTGCTGGTTAATGAAGGTAAATACGTGCTCCTGTCGAACTTACAGAGGTCATTTTAGTACACTGAGAGTTCAGTTTTGTTTGTTTCCTTTGGGTTCCTGAGTAGGGAAGTAGTCTGTCCAATGCATCCAAGGAATGGAATGTAACAAAGCTTCTGTGTTGTGGATTAAATTTTACATGTTTGGAAGAGGGACCAGAAGCTTCCCAAATGGCAATTAAAAAAAAGAGAAATGTAAAAATATTTTTAAAGCTCATGTCAGCAACCTCATCTGGAACTGTCTAAGTCTAACTCAAGATGCTTTTCATGCCACCGTGTTTGCCAGCTACCTCTTAGGCATTTGTAGTGATTCAAGAGTTCAACTCTGTGTTAGTAAAAGAAAGGCACTTGTGAAATATCATTAAAAGCTGAGCCAATTTTTTTTTTTATTTAGTACTACTGACTTGAATCCACTGTCTTTTCTAGTATTTTGTGTGGCATTATTCTTTCTTGTTGTATTTATTGTTACTCAGTTGAGAGGTTTTTCACTGCATTACCTACCTTAAAATGATCTCATGTTCAAGGCTAAAATTAAGGAGTTTTGAAAGCGTGAGTATTCCGATTGTCACTAGTGCAGAGATTAGGTATAGATCACTGAGTGCTTTGAAAAGGAGTTTTGTATCCACTTACCGGCTTTTCTTAATGAAAATGACAAAGAATTAAATAATTTTCAAATTACAGAAAAGGTTAATTGAAAACTGTTTTATCATACATGTTGCAGTCATTTCTTATGGGTAAACATATGCATAAAGCATTGTAGCTACACCCATGAGATTATTTTTTATTAGGTGAATATGCTTTTTTTATACTAACTGCATGATAAGTGAATATTAGCCCTGTTAAATTCTACGTTTTTCCTTTATGGTTACAACCAAAATTAAACAGATTCCCTGTGTGGAATTATATCACAAAGTACTTTCCCCCAAGGTATTTTTAAACTTTTTGCCTAAATGATGTGCATTATTTAAATTACAGCACATAATAATTATCTGGAAGGTATTGGTTATTATGTCAGTCCGAGGTGCCACTTAAGTCCTTTTCTTCTCACAATTAACAAAATAATAATTGTTTCAAAGGCAGACAGGGATATGAACCCCAATCAAATCCTGGCAGGCCTGTCATTATCATAGCAGGGGAAAGCAAAGGAGCAGGTCCCTCCCTGGGTGAAAGCATCGGGGAGAAGCGGGTGGCAGTATTTGTTTTGGCAGGCTGAAGCTGTTGTGAGCCCGGAGCCCCAGCCAAAACCAAGTGAGCTTTGAGTTGACTTGAACCATTTCTCAAATGTTTTTGTGAACTCTTGCTTTTTTTAATTTAATTCCCCGTATTGTTTTGATTATATTTCTCAGTGCTGGGAACATCACAGCAGATCTTCCATGTTTCAGGATTATTTGTGAAAAGATTTCTCCTCAGCTAACAGTGATTGTTTAACAAAAAAATCTTCATTGGTTGGTTAAAATCTGAGCTTAGATGTGTGATCACATAAGGGAAAATTCCATGGAGACTTGGAGTGGAACGAAGCCCCCTCCTTAATACTTTTGTCTAACATATGTCACTGTATTAAAAATAATTACTTTGGTTCCTTAGAGGGGAAGAAGAAGGGTTTTTTAAAACCTGGATTTCTATATTGAGTAGGCAAATAAACTCCTGAGATTCCTTTCACTGGAAAAGGATATTTTAAATGGTACCTTTTACTTGAATGTTGGCCAGTTTAATTTAGATTATTGCTTCTGACAATTAACCTCGTGTTGGGCTGCGCTTGTCTCATTAGCAATGTGGAGAGTGATGAACTTGGATTTGTGAGGGCTCAGCTCTCACCTGGGAAACTCACTCGCCTGGGCTACACTGCTGCCTATTAACAAATTATTAACAATTTATTAACAAATCCACATAAAACCTGTCCATGAAGGGCTGGTACTGGGGCATTAAGCAAATATATTAGAGAAAGTTAAGCAGCAGAGGAGGCATGGACATAAGTTTTAAAAACATGTTGTTTCGAGATGATCTGGTTTTGATGCTTTCCCTTTTAAACTTGTACTAGTTTGAGGCAGAGCTTCTCCTTCAAAATTTATCTGCTTTAAAAAGTTTTTAAATGAAAAAGGAATAGAGTGATACGGAGTAGAGGTACGGCTAAATAATTAAAAGAATCAAATTCTTAAATTCTGTTTGAATGTAATGCTTCATCTGCCAGGAAATGATCAGTTGATTTCTTTTTCACTTAAGCAAAACCAGTTACGCAAGTTGTGGTTTTATGAACTGATTCTCTCTCTTTTTCTCCCCTGTTTTTTATTTCAACGAAGCAAAATATCTGTTACTTCCACAGTCTGCTGAACTGTTACACAGGGAATATTCTGAAATAATGTCATCTTTTGGTGGTTATTTAGTGAACAAAAGGATTGAAGATAATTTTCTGCAATAGGAATAATGACTTCACCAACTTTGTATAACTTGAAGACTTCTCATATAAATATCATCAGAGAATGATGACTAATGTCCATGCACCAAGGTGAAATACGTAGTATTTTCTGGCAATTACTAGGAGAAAATGGCTGAAAAAACATGTTTTTCTTTTTCCTTTTTTTTTTTTTACTTCTGTCTTTTATTTTTGAGTTATAACAAAATGCTGTATACCTGCATCTAAATTTACATACATACATATCAAATGTGTAGTTTCCAGAGTTAACACAGGTACTCATATCTTTATATGCGGGAAAGGAGAAAAGTGTTATTCACTTAAAGTGAGGGTTTTAATTTTTCCTTAGGATTTAAATTCACTTTACACTTTATTGTATCAGCTCCCTGCAGATACTTTACTACTTTTACTGTGAAAATGAGTATGGTAAGCAGGATTTAAACTGACTGCTCTGTTCTCTCGCTTTATGTGGCTATGCACATGGTATTTGCAGCCACTTAAAAGGTGTCACACACGTTGTTTAGAAATAGTTACTTCATTGAATATTTAATAATACATATATGAAAACTGATCCCGAAGAGAGCATATGAAGAAAGATTTGTTCTGGCAGTAAAATGGGTTATTTTAGTGGAAAAACGAAGCCTTTTTCTTCCCTCAGCTGCAGTGAGAGGTGTGTCTGTGCAGCCCATGTGTGCGCAGTGGAGAAACTGATGCTGCGGTGCGGATGTGACTGGCAGCGATCGCCGCGCCTGCCTGCCATGCCCCTTCCTTATCTACAATGGTAGCGTTGGCCTTCCCTGCGCCTTTGTGCTTTCTGGGCTGGGTGAGCGTGCCCGGGGGTGGGTCCCTTTGAGCACGGCTCTTGGGGAGCAGGCGCCCCTTGCTCATCCCAGCAGACGAGATTCATGACACGTCTAGTGCTCTTCCTCCGGTTTATAAATTTGAGTAAGAAGATGAGAAGAAAAGTCATGACTCAAGCTAAATAGAGTGTAACTCGTTGCCTTGGGGGTAGGAGGAGGAAAGGATATTAGAGGTTTGCGGTCTGGAGATTTATTCCCGTAGAGCTGGGAGGTGGCTGGCCGTCGGTCAGAAACGGGAGCAGCGAGGCGTGGGCGGGAGGAAGAAGGTGACAGTGATGTGGCCCTGGGTGGGCAGGTGAGCAGGCACTGACCAGCAGAGCTGCTTGCCATGAGAGATTCTCTTCCAGGGTTGAAAGTGTTTTATTGACTGTGAGGAATCTGAGTTCTCTTTTAGCAGGAAAGAAAACCTATTTTTTGATTTGCAAGGTAAAAATTAAAACTATTTTCTTTGTACACAGGGAGGGTCTAAAGGGCTGGCAACAAGGCTGAGACCATTTTCTGGCTGGGGTCAGTTGTTGGAGCATTCTGCTGTTCACTGAGGCCAAGGCAGAGTGTGCATCATTCTTGCCCATCAACCTGTCAAGTGTTCCTGTCTCTCTTGAGACACGGCGCTGTAAATTCCCTTTCCCCTGCTGGCAGAAAACTCCTCAGCCATGATGATAGCACAGTTTTGCAGTTCTGCCAAGATGGCTCTAACATTCTGGTTGTGATATTTAGTTACATTTGCTCATATTATCCTTCAAGATTAAAATTAATCTAAAGATGCTTCAGGTATGACAGTCCTGAATTGCTTTTATTTATATAGGGCACATGCAGGCAAACAACACAGCTAATGTAATATGAAGTGTTTCTGCAATACATACCTGGATAAAAGCTGACCTAAGGCCTTAATGTCTTGAAATTGGTACCTCCATTTCATTTGGAAAGAACTTGTTACCTTAGCCTAAAGACAGAGTATTTCTGTTCCAAATTGTTACCTTAGTTTCTCTAAATTAACAGTGTTCTTTAAACATCTCTGGTTGAGGGGCCTTCAGATCTTCGATTTTCTTCTTTGAACATGCAATGAAAAACATTTCACCTCAGAGTAGGTAAAGGAGGTAACAGAGAGGCCGCGCTTTCGGGCCTTCAGCAATAAAATTATTCCTGATTGTGAAGATCGGGTAGAACTTAGTTTTTCAATCAAGTCATGCTGAAAATTTCTCAGATTTCATGTGAGCAACATGTTTAGTCTAGAACAGTGTATCTAGAGGAAGCCATTTCTTACAAAATCTTATAGATTCATCTATAATTTATCCATTTTATTTAATATTTATTTTTATTCTCCTAGATTGCAATTTTGATGGTGTAGCTTTGACCTTTTCCATCTACACTATAGCAAGGACGGCTCACACTGACTGGGGCCTTTATTGCATGAGCTCTTCAAATTAGTTATTCCTTGCCAAACTGTGAATCAAGGCCATCACCTGGGGTGGCTAAGAGGTATTTTCATGCTGATAGGGTCCCCGGATTGGATTTTCAGCCACCGTACACTCAGATGTCATATGAAGAAAGGAGTGTCTTTTTTTTTTTTTTTTTGCTGATTGGAAAAAGAAATTTCAAATGGTTTTAAGTCTAAATTATTTTAGTGTTTTAGGCATCCCAGGCTGTTAGGATAATACTTTAGTTATAAAGTCTCTACTTACTCAGAAACCCTTTATTTCTTTGCAGTTTATACCTGTCTTAAGACCTGCAGTATGAAACAACCAATAATACTACATGTCTCCAAATGAACAATAGACTTTGGGGGAGTAAAATAGACTTTCATTAAGATGCAGATACCCACAGTGCAACCCACGTCCCACCACCTGAGTGAGTGCCAAGAGCAGAGAATAGTTATTGGCTATGGGAACTGACTGTGTCGGCAGAAACCAGATTGAGGCTTTTCCTCCAGGGTGACCTTTGAAATCAATCAGATTGTGAAAACGATAAACTTCCCAAAGCTGCCTTGCTGTGTTGTGCTCGTAATGCTCCCTCAGTGCTGAGGTCTGCTCTGGTTCCCTCTGCAAGGAAGGAGAAGAAAATACATTTGGATTATTGGAGGGTCATTCGGCCTGCTCTTTCAGGAACACATGTGCATGCAGAGTCATCATCTTCCTACATAAGACTTTGTGAAGTACTTTTTTTTATCTTATTTTCTCCTTTAGCACAGTATTGTTAGTTGAAATCCCCAGTCGGGTATTTGGTATTTGTGGTACTGAAGAGAATGCTGGCAGCAGTATATAGGTAGTATCTTGCAGTGAAATGCCATCTCTGGTAGAATCCAGAGATTTTCCAGTATTGGTGCTGTGTTCTGAATAAGGCATCATCACAGTATGTATTTAATTATATTCCCCAGAACTGTGAATGGGCCTCTGGCTTCCTTCTCTGCTTACACACATGTAGAAGCTGTACAATGTGGGCCCAAGACACCTGGGACTTTGGGAGATGATTGGAAGTGACAGTCTGTCCTGTCTTTTTTCTTGAAATGTCATCATACAGGACTTTTGATCTCTTTTATTTGAACATGAGATAGAGTTTAGGAAAGAGAAAGAAGTGGTGCGAGCACTGAGCTCTGGAGGAATGGAGTTCTGGTACAGAAATTGGTTTAGTACATGATTACTTGTATTAAACAACAGTTTCTTTCACCAGAAGACCCATCACTGGGACTGTTGGGGTAACCTGTCTCTTAAGGTGTCTGCAGTGCCACAACCAACCGAAAAAAAGAGGCCTGAGAGTGCTGGTCTGCTGCCTTCCAGCTTGGTGTGTGGTGAACCACTGTGAGCTGCCTACTGGAGGATGGATCTCAGGAGGTCCTAGAGCTCTCCACCATCTCACGAGGGTGTTTGCAGTGCCACCACTGCTTGAGACTGTTGAGTCTTGCAGTGTCTGATAGTATGGAATAAACTCTCGTGCTGGTTTTGGCTAGGATAGAGTTCTTTTTCTTCATAGCAGCTCCACAATTTCTACACGCTTTGATTACGTGAGAATCTTTGCTGCTACGAAAGAAGCAGTAAACTGGAAATGCTTCAAAGCATGATGTGCATGTGCTGCAAATCTCCAGATCCAGAATATGAATAACTCTTTCCAGTCTTTGCCATGTGCACCGAAATTTATCATTTCAGTTTAAAAAATGGTTCCCAAAGTGACTGGCTTGAAGTAGAAAATGCTGGCAGGGTCCAAAAAGGATACCCGGTGGCTTTGTAATAAAATAGATTCAGTTCTAGGAAGATGTGGGCTAAGAAAGCAAATCTGGGTTCATCTCAGCATTAGTGTGGGCTCATCAACAGAACAAGGGAAAACTGTTTTCTCTGAGTCTGGTAACAGTTCCTGCTTGCTCTGAGTCATCTCCTCTAGTGGTGAACTAGTCTTTTTTTATTTTCTGCTTTTGTTTTCTGTTGATAGGAAATGTAGCATAGTTCAGTAACCAGCAACGCTTTATTTAGACTTGTCAGAAATGCAGAATTTTGTTGCTTTTCCTGGGAAGAAAAGAGGGAGATGGGGAATTTGAGATCAGATTATCAACTGAAGTAAGTGTCAGTGAAGGAACAATTCTTATTTAATTTAATCTAATGTATCTGAATTTGCAATGCTGTCCAAATTAGGAACTAGGGTTATTAAAATGTATTTTGAAAAGAAATATTGCAACCTTAAAGCTACTATTCTTTTTCTCTCTCTAGCTGATCAACTTGTAAGGGAAGGGTAAGGTTTAATTCCTTGCCTTTTAGCTATTTGTGAACTATGAGAGGGACCTGAGCCTTAATACCAACAAAGCCTCCATTTTGGATCTGTTCCATATTCTTGAATGTATGCATGCATGCACATTCACATGGATACTTTTGCTTCCATAAAAAATGTTAATATAAAAATGCTAGAATGCAAGTGTTACGTCTTTTGTTAACTGCTTCATGGTGGATCTAGTTCTTAACTGAATGGTGTTGAAGATACTGGGGTCAAGCCTGTGGGACCTGGTTTGGTCTTGCATGGATCTGGATATACTCCTAAAGTAAGGCAGCTACAGAGGGCAGAGGACTTCTGAGTCAAATTGCAAAGATAATAGCAACTATGTCTTCACATACTGCATTCATGTTGAATTAGTGAAAACAGTTGTTTGAGGTTATCAGCAAAGTCCTCAATCCCTCTATTTCCTCAGCAATACATGCTTTTCCATCCTGCTAGTTAGATGCTTTCTTACTAGTTTTTCAGTTGTTCATGTTGTTTTCTTCTTGTGGAAGTCAAGAACTGAATGTCCGGTGGGAGGAAAGAAAAGACAGAAGGCAAGCCAAAAGTAGTAATTTAGTGAAAAAAAACATTCTGCTAGTCTTTATACAGCATAAGGAAAGCCCCAAGACACAAATCTTAAACTAAAGAGATTAAGCTGTTGAACTACATAGGCCAGAATATGAATCTGCATTCAGTTTAGGGGTTTGTTTGTGCAGCACAGCATGCTGTGTGCCCTTATTTTCCTTTGGACTTGAGACCCATGAATTTTCAAATCTACTTGTAGTTGACTCAACACAAAGATAGTTGGCTACTGTATGTCTGCAGCCTGAGCCAGACTTTCTGTGCTCTCTGTAGCTGTTGCTGTGAGTAGGCAGGATATTCAGATTCATACAAGGCCAAACAATGTCTGTAGGCTTAATTCTAAGCCTATTATCCTCCACAATGTCCTGTTAGCAGTGCTCTTTTATAGCCTTTAAAATGTGTTTTCTGTGTTCAAGTGCAATGCTGTGTTATTGTGCTGGTTTTGCTGCTCAGTGGACTGTCTTTCCATGTGAAGCTTATAGGCAAGCATTGAAGCTGAGTGAATTGAAGCAGTTTGGGGCACTGGCATCTTTGTAAAAACAGACTCAGGTTTTTCCCCAAAGAAGGAAATCATCTTCTACCTCTCCTCTTATCCATTCAAAGATGTCATATAAAATTCAGTAAAGGCTTCTGGAGGGTGGGGACCAAAGGCTGTCTGCCCAAATGCCCTTTTCTTGATGGAGGTGATGTGAAACAGGTTGTGTTGATGGCATTGGGCTGGCAGAAAGCTGACAAAGAAGGTTGGACAGCAAATGTTTGTGTGAAGTTCTGGTCCTTTTACTCATGTGCAGCCCCTTGTAGGTGGTGAGGTGGCAATATGGTCACGGGGTCCAAAATTTGGGGTGAGGTGATCCAGTCATTGTTTGTGGCTGTTCCAAGAACACGGGTAGTGTAGGAAAGCACCACCTGTTGAGTACACTTGCATTCGTGTTCCTTAGCAACTGAGGCAAATACACTAAAACCCAAACTCTCAGTCTGTAAGGCTGAGGTGGAACCGTGTTACAGGTCCCCACTACCAGTATCTGCCTCTGTGGGCACTCTGGGAGGCACTAAATTAGAGACAGCTCCTGGTTCCAGGCTGGGGTGGCAGGGTCGCCGCGTGTTTTGCCAGGGAGCCTGAGACTTCGGGAGAGACAGCTGCTGTCCGAAGCAAAAGGAATAGCCATGGGTTTAAGATGACAAAGCAAACCTCCAGGCAGGCATGGGAGCAGCTAAGGGAGCTCTTTGATCAAGGAATAAGCTGAGTTTTGATGCTCCTGGTCTGGATTTCAAAGGTGTTCAGCAGCCGCTGCTCCCTGGGAGGAGGCGCAGCTTGTGCTTCTGTGCAGCTGAGCAAGCTCAGGTGTCCTAGGACTGAGCTGGGAATGATCTGAATATAAGAGTACAAGTTGCCCAAAAGACAGTAATTTCATGCAAAACTGGGGAGAGTGCCATGCTCTGGGTGTTACGTGGGAATGATGTTAGTGATGGAGCGAGTGCTGCAATAATACTGAGTAATGCTGCTGAGAAAAGCAGCCCATTGTGATGGTGCCTCTCAGGAGAGGGCAGCCTGGTGGAGGGTGAGGATGAGCTCCAGGCTGACAGGCTTATGAAAGAGCTGCTTAATATCCTGGATCCAGAAGCCTTTCTGTCATGAGTTGTCATGACTGAGAAGACTTTGTATTCACGCCATGGAAGTGATGCTTATTGGAGTGGCTCTCTTTCTCAGAAAATAGAGAGAAGTGGACTTCTCTCTCTTCATTCATATTTTTGCTGTCCAAGATAAGTGCAGTCTTATCCCAAAATTACAAAAGAGAGATGTTATGCAGAGCTAAATGTGGTTTTCCTCAAAAAAAGTTACAAATAGTTTTAAAAGTTACATAGAAAATGTAAAAAATACTTCAGAATCACAGAATATTCAGAGTTGGAAGGGACTCACAAGGATCATTGAGTCCAGCTCTGAAGTAAATGGCCTGTTGTCTTGTTTTTTTAATAGTTAGTACTTCCTTTCCTTCCCCTCCCTTCTATTTATTTGTGGTATTCCTGTTCTATCATATAACAGTTTTAAAAATAATCCCCTGAAGTAAATAACATCAGCCTTTTTTTTTTTCCTGTTTCCTTACCAATTATTGACTTTTTTTCAAACAGAATAGGGGGTTGGAAAATTAAATAAAGACTTCCAAAATAACAAGCTCCAGAAAATTTTATTTAATTTGTGGGTTCATTCTGTTTGCTCTCTCTCTCTCTCTCCCCCTCTTTTTTTTTTTTTTTTAAGAAGATCTTTATTAATTTAGTGTAGTAAGTTAGTGCCTATATTAAATTAATCTAATAAAAGTCAGGGTCCTCACATAACGTTTCCCAAACGTGAAGCAGCATCTATTACATGAGGCACAATCTTTTTACTGTAAAATGTAAACCCGATATGTAGAATTACAAGGCATCCAACTGTTTAGTGTATGTTATTTAAGTCAAATACTTGAGTACAGTCATGCTGGAGGAAAGGAGTGGGCAGCACTAACATTCAAAAACTTAAAAACCCAAACCAAGCTTCATGTATCAAAGCGATTTTCATCTGTGAATGTAAAGTTCAGAATTAAACCTTGTAGCACTAACAGTCTTTCTATTGATAGTTACACCCATGTTTCTATAAACATTTTCATATATGATATTTGTATGATTATATATTATAATGTAAATGCATTGTAAATTCAAATCTGTGTGTTGATACAGATGTGCAAGCCAAAAAGGTTGGATATGTGTTTAAATTGACCAACTTATAGATGTGTGGTTGCAGCACAAAATTTCATTCTGTAAAGTATTGCTGGTAACACAGAGTTTATGACTACGTTTTAAAATAGCAAAAGCAAAGACTTGCAGCAGCAGCAGCAGTACAAGGGGCTTTGTGCTGCCAGAGCTTTGGGTAGCCCGGCTGGGCTTTCCCCTTGGGTGAAGGTCACCCTTTTGTGCAGAGCCCTGAAGTTGCACAAGTCTCATGAGCTGGGGTGGAGTGTTCGTCATTCAGGGAGTGTGGGTGTTCCTGTTGATCTGTGGATGTGTACATCACAGTGTAATCACATAGTTTATTCCTGTTCTCTCACTGAATTATTTATTATGGACTGAAATGAGGAAGGAGGGGGGATTCTTTTGTATTGGCGTAAACATAGAATTATGTGCATCGTGTGCTTTCAATCACTAAATCACTGATATGTCAATTGACATAAAACAGTCTACCTAACAGGGATGTTGCAAAGCTCAGCTAATTAATGTTTTTAAAGTGTGTTGGGACCCTTTGATGTAAGGTGCTTCAGAAGTGCAGGGGAGGGTTATGCTGATTATTTTTCCCATCTATTAACCCAATATCTCACTGATATTCAGTAGAATAATATGGGCATCCTTATAAGGATGAGCAAAAGCAGTATATTTTTTTTCATTTTCCCAGAGAGTTAGAAAAGGCAGTTCAATAATATAATGCAAAAACTAATACAGTCAAGTTTTTCCTTTTAATTTTTTGTGTTGCTTTTTTCTCCTTTCTGCTTGAAAAGTCATTCTCTTTGCTGGATTAACAGTAATAACTGCAAATTATGGCTTTATGTTGTTACAGTTTGATGATATACTACAGCCAGGGGAGAGGTTAGAAACACAGGCTGAGTTATTATGTACTGCAGGGTAGTGATTTCCTGCAAACTGATTTATGGATAAAGAAGTCTATGCACTTACTACACGGGACAGGCAGTTTTTAATTTCTGTAACAAAGCACAGCTGAACAAAGGAAAATGGCATGCTAGAGCAAAGGGACAAGATGCCTCTGAAGAGGATAACCAGATGCAATCAATGTCATAAGAGCCGTCCCATCTTGTAGGGGAGCTCTGCAGTAGCGGCTGATAGAGAAATGGCTTGATGGTCCCAGAAGTGGGGCTTTTGTTGTGTGTTTCACTGAGGTCTTTTCATTTGGAGTTGTAAAAGGAATGAAAAGTGTTTGTGTGCTAATGATAATCTGCAGGTTTTTTTCTGAGTGTCTGTTGTGTTGATAAGAGCTGTTAAAAAGTAAGATGTTTGATCAAAACTACTTGATTGAATTCACAAGGCAGCAGCAAATCTTGGTTTTGTTCTTCACCCAGCCTTGTGTTTGCAGTCCGGCACTCTTGGGCTGGGATCCCTGGAATGCAAGAAAGTGAATTCTAGGACACCTAGTACAGCTCTGGACCACCACAACAACGTGAGCCATGGCTCTAGTCTGGTATAACACTTTCACATTCAAACTTGCTCAATATACTTTGAAGGTGTAATTATAGCCCGGGAGATCTCACGCTGGGTTGGGCACAGCCTAGTCCCTCTGCCTTCCCGAAGCTCGCACTGGCCCCATGGTGTGCTGTGTCTGGCTGTACAGGCTCCTGTTCTTGTCTGAGCTGGATGTAGCTTGATCTGCCACAGCCTGCAACATGTCAGTGAACATGGAGCTGTAATGTAAGAAACGGACTTTGCACTTCTCCAGCTTCCAGCCTGCATCCGTCAGTCCACAAGGAGAACAATCACCTGCTTGAACACCTCACCCTGTGTGAATCTTAGCAGGTTACATTTGCTTAGGCTGTAGAAAATGGGAGTTTTTGATGTGGTGCGTCAGGGATTCAAACTGTCTGTCTGCTTAGTGTTGACAAGTGCTTTTCTTAACCGTGTTTGGTGAGGAATCAGTATTCTCTGCTATCCTCCTTCCCCCTTTAGCCAAAGAACACAAAATTCCCTCTCTTTCCCTCTCTGTATATATTTGGGCAAGTATTTCTCATGATTAATTTTCTTTCTCCAGAAAGATGTTGAGGAGGGCGTGGTGATACTAACAGGAACTTCTAAAATGCCCTTCGTTTGATCCCATGACTTAATTTTAACCTTGGCAGATTAGCATTTTAAATAAATTGCATTAATCCTGTGTATGCATTTGCATTAACACAACAAGTATCCATTTAAGATGTAACTCAGGTATGCTCATAACTTGTGAAAGGTGAAATGAGGAGTATAAACATGGTGGGAGCAGGGGATAGTTTGAAGGGAGCCAGTGAGAGGATGAGGCATGTTCTGGTCCTGTTTGCTCTGTGTAGCCACAAAAAGGAATTTGGAAAATGTCCCATTGTAAGAGCTTGATTTTACAGTAGTGATGTATTGAAGGGTATCTGAGGTGCCTCAGTAATTACTATAGGGCTATCCAGATTAAAAGTTACCTGTGCAGGTAACTGGGAGATGCAGGACATGGACCTCATTCTGTTTATGACCACAAAGTATCATAGGTAGACTACAATATGTTCTAAACTCCAATGTGGCATTCTTAAAATGAGCGTATGTATGGCTATCTTCTGTTTGCAAAAACAAGTGAGGCTTCTAGCCCATGTAGATAAATAATTTTTATGGGGCAGCATAAGCTACATAATAATGAAAAGGGTTTGCCTGCTTAGCTATATTTTTCTAGAAAGCAGCCTTTTCCCTTTTGATGTTTATGCTTCTGATCAAAGTAGTTATTCTGGAAGTCTTCGTTACCCCCAACCTTGCATCCATTCAGTTCACATCTCATTAAGGTGAAGTTCCAGGAATAATCCCAGTGCTTTAGATGGGTTAGTCTTTCAGGTAAAACAAAGCTCATGAAGATCCTGTGATGAGTTCTGTTCAGCATAGTGGTCAGCTGAGATGTAGCAGGTCAAGGCTTCTGTTCAGTTGGTGTTCTGCTCTCACTTGCATAGTTATCATTCTGCTCCAAAGGAGCTGCATTTTAAATGAAACTAAATTGGAAGCACCATGTCAGGGTGGCACGTCACTGGCCTGAGTGGAAGGACAGCAGTGAATTGCAGTGGTTGTTACGTGCAAACCTGACTCCCGAGCTCAGGAGTTTGCCACTGGTGTGCTCTGCTCTTCTTGTGGGTAAATGGAGTTATGCAAATTTCAAACTAAGTTACTCTTTTTTCCCTGTCTCCATTTTGATGAAGCTGAGGCTTAAACTCAGTAAAAGACCTGACTATAGAAGTACATGCCATTCAAGAGGCAACAGCCAGTGTCAATACAGAATCTCTTCTAAATTAGTTTTGAAAAAAATTTAAGAAAACTGGTCACTTTACTGTCTTTACTTGCCTAATGGGCCTGGACTGCTCTCAACCACTTCTAGATGAGCTCTTGAGAGCTGTTCAAGTGTATGGCCGTTTCTTGAGTGTGTGCAAGCATTGAAATCTGTTGAACTTTCTCTTCAAAAACTTTCACAGGGAAAAGTCCCTATTGGTACAGGAAAGAGAACCAAATTCATTAACAGACGAGTTTTGGAAACTCAGGGAAGATGTGTTTTTGGATTTCCTGACCAGTCCTGATCTGCTGTGGATGATGCACACATAATTTTGAGAAGATCTGGAGCTGACAGAGGAGCGATACTCCCAGAGCAGTAGTGTATTCATCAGTAACACACTGACCTTTGGTTGTTTCTGTGCCCACTCCCAAGTCTCAGGTGTGGTAGGATAAAAGCTCAGCCAAGCCAATTAAAGTGATTTCTTTAAAGGCCTGAGCTGTACTATTTGGTGTCAATGTGAGGAACAATTAAAAATGTGTACGTGGAAGTGACCTTTTGCTACTAGGCTGTTTTCATCCTGGGGCTGATGTTACACTAGAAACTCTCAGTCCTGGATGAGAAGGGACATTTTTAAGGGGAAAATTTTGGTCCACTCAGTTTTTACTAAAGAGTCATTCAGATATGTCTTCTAGCAATGCAGAGAAGATGTTTGCTCAACAAGCTGGCATCACCTTCCCAATTGCAGCCCAAGAGTTTCCTTAAGTGCAGTTTTGGTGCCATGAAATATGCACCTGTGAAGCCTGCTGAGGAGATGAATGGAAACCATGGCTTCTGGCTATCATTTGGACCAGCTTAATGTGCTCTGGAAAGAAATATTTCACACGTCGTATCACACCGGCTGAAAAAACAGTGCACATCAGCAGTGCTGTAACACCGAGTAAAGGACTCGCCAGCAGGTGTTAACGTGCAGAGGCACTGAGCATTATGGTAACACCTGTGTTTGTTTAAATCCAGCCAAAACAATTTCCTCTCCAGTTGTAGAGAAGGATTAAAAAAAAAAAAACCAACTCTACCTGACTTCCAGTAGTAGCAGACATTCATGTAAAGCAATTTGCATGGTGTGCTCTGGCTGTGCTGGAGTTTTTCTCTTTAAACTTTTTTAGTCTGGGGACACCTTTAGTGACTTTGGTACCCCCAACCATCTCTTTGTCCCCTGCCACCATTGCCAAGCCCAAGCAGCTGCAGATGGTGTGCTCTCTGAGTGCTTTCCTTAATTGAATGAAAAATAAAGCCTCTTATAAAATATTACCAATTTAGATGTGACTTATGGGGCACATATGATGCTTATTTTTTCAATTACATGAAAACTTGGCGTGGTTAAACATGGGAAGCCAAGTGTTCTGTGAAGCCGGTATAGATTTCTGGATTTTTAGGTGATTTTGCTTTAAATTATTATATAGGAGAAGGAGGTAAAGGAAGTCAGCAGCTAAACTGTGTTTTCCCAGCACGTATTTCACTCAGTGGACCCTTGATGCTCGTTTTGACTAATATATGCTGTACTCTATGCATTTCTTGTTGTCACCAGAGATAACATTAAGTAAACTATCCCCTTAAGAAAAACAGCTTTTCTTGGCAAGTGGAATATGACTCAAGGAACCAGCACTGGAGACATACGGCGCTGTGAATGAGTGCTGTGTGTTACTCTACTGGATCTGAGTCCAGGCACTATTTATACTGCAGCATATTCAGCACCAGATTGTTAAATCTTAATACTGAAACAGTGCATCATTTAAATGTTTTTGTTCTGTTTATGTCCCATTTTCAAGCATTGGATATCAAGCAACACTTAGTAACTTTTTGTTTCATTTGGACAATATCTCTCCTTGCCAAAAGCTTTCTAATCTGCTCTTGAAATATTGGCCTGTCTGTATGTTACAGTGAATCTTTGTGCTACTGAGGATGAGCTAGGTCACTTCCAGCTGCCTTCAGTATGTGCTGACAGAATGCCTTGCAAAGCAGTACGTCAGTGGTAAATGCAAAGATTTAAGTGCTACAGAAAAGGAGTTGTACTAAAATTGTTGTGTAGGAATGGGACAAAAATTATTCCATAGCAGGTACTTCATGGGCTCATTGTGTTTTGTTATTGTCTGCAAGAAGCTTTGTTTCATTGTTTCAGTGTGGTATTTATTTTTTGATCATGGATGGGAGATCAGGATAAAGGGCCATTGCCATTTTTTTTGATTTGAGAGTTCCAGAGCTGGTGAAGAACTGGGAGTAGATAGTGAGGAGAAGAGAGCTGAAGTCTCTTGGCATCACAGCATCCTTCCACATACTCAAAAAGAGTTCTTGGCGTGCCTGTTACCAGAAGAAGTAGTTTCTCCTGTATTACTGTGTTAGTGTCGTTCCAGCAGTTGAATTTATGGATGTCTTTTCCAAGATCAAACCGTATATAAGGAAACTTCAAAAGGCATCAGTTCAAAATGGGAGAATGGTGTCTTGTAGGGCTGAGCTGAGGAAAGTTAAGTAAGCAGAACAGCAGGGTAATGGGAACACGATGAAGGAGGGCATAAAAGCAGCCGTGGCAACAGTGCAGAACAAGGCTGAACTGCTCTACTGTCATGTAAGATGGCACTGTGGCTTTCTTTGTTTGGTGTCTTCCTGGAAGTCATTCCTGGGTGTTAGTCATTGTTTTTGGTGTGGGTGGGCCCTCTGCAATTGTCTAAACAGAAATAATACCTCTGCACCAAATGGTTTACCATCCAAGTTTACAGTCTTTGTGACAAGCTCATCCAGAAGAGGTGATGATCCCTATTAAAGAATGAACAGAAGTAGAAATAGGACTTGCAGCATTCTCCCTCGCCCCCAAAATGCTATTTTGGATCTGCGGTCAGCAGCTTGCAGTCGTTTGGTTTTGGTTTGGTTTTTGTATTTTTTTTCACAGAGAAAAGCAACTGTCTGCATAGTGCAACTTGTATCTGGGAGTGAACTCTTCCTACTTGGTGGGTTTCCAGTGGCATCCATCCACTGGGAATCGTACCATGCTTAGATTGTAACTATGTGCTGAAAGCCCACACATAGAAATGTTCCTGTTCAAGTCAAAAGTAATGCGTTTATTTACTGAAAGGTTTTTGTAGACTGTAAAATCAGGACTAGAGAGTATTTAAAGCTTATTCTAACTTAGAGAATACCACTTTAGTGGGATGATGAAAGATGTGAAAGGAGTAAGTCTCCTGTGCTTCCTTGAAGTAATTTGAGAGCCAGGAACATGTCAGCAACTGTCTGTTAAGAATTTAACATCTATTCCTGCTCTTCTCCATTTTTTGTTTTGGGAGTCAGTAGAACGCATCTTTTTGGACAAGAGTGCAATAAACCTCAAGGCAGATCTTGAATTTTGGGAACAAACAATATTATCAAAGGATTTAGTAAATGGCCAATAAAATATAAAGGATTCATTTTTGTTTTCTTTTCAGGAATAATCAAGCTTGGGAGGTGGAATCCCCTCCCTCTCAGTTATGTGACTGATGCACCAGATGCGACAGTAGCCGACATGCTACAAGATGTCTATCATGTTGTGACATTGAAAATCCAATTACAAAGGTGGGTGTTTCTGAACATCTGTCCTTCTCTATTCTCTGAGCTGCTCTGTCGGTTACGGCATTACTACAGAGATTAGCACATCCTGTCTTCATTAATTTCTGGTCTTTTGACGAAATGAAAAGAAAATGAAGAGAAGGGTGGGTCACCTGGCAGCTTTTTGGTGCATGTTCCAAGTTGTATGTTTTCTGAAGTAGCAGTATGGTAGCAGAGAGAGGAAGGGCAGAAACTCAATCACGTTTATGGGGCTTTTAAAGACAGACCTTTCGACAGTCCCTAATTTAATGGATTTGTATCAAATAATAAACTCCTTGCCTTTTTCTAGTGGCTGCATTGTGAGAATCCAAGTCTTCTACTGCCAGTTGCTGAGATGAGGAGGGGAGCTTTTTGACTTTTCTTTTTTTCTCCAGTGTTCTTCCCAGCAAAAAGAAGACAAGGAAGGAAAGTGCCATTGCAGCTGCAGTTGGCATTTGGAAAATATTTTCCTTCCCTGAATGCTAGTTCTGATTAGCAAAATAAAAGCTCGCTATACATTTACACTTATTTGCCCTCCCTTTGTCTCTCTCCCCCTTTCTTCTTCCTCTTTCTCTCTGTTGGCCCTCAAAAGAGTCCTCAAATAGTTACTGTGTAAGGAGGTGTGACAGGTCCCTTGCAGTGCATGGCATACTCTGGACATGCTGGTAAGCCTACATTGCACAGCCTGCTGTAGCTGTATGCACAGGACATGCCAGAGGAAGGGATAAAAGATAACAGACAGTCTGAAATAAATTGCCGACAGTTCTTTGGAGGCCTCACTTGAACAGAGGAGGGGTCCATGGGGACATGTGTGTGTCCTTTGGTGGCAGGTACTTACCCTCCAACTGTTCAGTTCAATTTAGAATTTGGAAGTAGTTGGTGCCTCACTGACATTAAACTCCCAAATGAGAACATTTCTTTCCTGTTATGTCTCTGACATTGCTTGAGGATTCCAAATCCCAGGAACAAGTCTTTCCTTGGTTTTATATATTGTTATCATTTTTCACCTAGACTTGCATCTCTGCTACATAGCTGTAAAAGAGCATCTAGACCCCACAGGTGCTATAAAACTGGAGTGCTGTAACTCATCTCCTCAGAAGTACGAGCTACCAGGAGTCCATCTAGCCTGTTGTCACATCTCTATTAGCAAGGAGTGTCAATCCAAGATGAAGGTCTCATTCTTTATCTCAAAGTGCCTGAATGCCTGGATGCCATGTAAATAAAAGATAGCTCATGACCTGGAGATAAAGATGATCACTGTCTACTTGAACTCCTCAAGCACAACTGAACATTCAGCTCTGAGGGAAAAGCCAGGCTGTAAGGGCAGAAGGCAGACCCACCTCAGAGGCTGTTTGGACAGTATGCATTAATTCTCTCCAGCAGAAATGGCAGTGACAAGCTTCTGCCAGCTTTTTGGTGTGCTTCTTGGGTCTGTCCCCATGCATGTAGACACAAACCATAAGCTTGTTAAACTTAAAGAGGCACAAGTCACATGAAGACAAAAGCTTCACTGCATATGCAGTTCTTGTAGAATGAAAGTGAGAATGAACTACATGTGACAGATGTTGGACATATGGCTTCATGTGTTTCTGAAAGGCTCTTGGATACTTCAGTGATAAGGGCAGTATAAGAACCTGTATAAAATGAAACTAATTTTTCAAAGTCTTGCCTCCACACAATGAGGGCCCTTACTGTTCAGGGATTTTGTCAGTGGAAGCGCTGCATATATGTTTATTTTTCTATCCCAGCAGGAATACCTTTGTCTGGAGAGTATGGCTTTATCCAGCCATTTCTGGGGCTTGCTTTCTGCAGTTTCTCTGCTCTCCATCAAGCCCCAGAGGGAATGGTTATGCACACATACAGTACGGCAGAAGGATTAGCTCCTGGGTGTTGAACTGCACATCTTCTGTTAGCCATGCTTGGTGGGAAGGGGTTAGAGGGGACAAGCACCTTGATGAGCTGGCCAAGCAGGAAACTCCAAGGTTGTGCTTGTTGTTTAAAATTCTATAGCACTTGACTGCAAAAAGTAAGCATCTGTGAAGGTGATCTTCCTGTCTACTTTCTGCTTTCTGTTTTAACAGTTGTTCGAAGTTGGAAGACTTGCCAGCAGAGCAGTGGAACCATGCCACAGTTCGCAATGCCTTAAAGGAACTGCTCAAAGAAATGAATCAGAGCACATTAGCCAAAGAATGCCCTCTCTCACAGGTCAGTGCTTTTAACAGGCTTAGGGAAAGAAAGATTTGCAAGAACTGAAGCTCATATTTGTTCAGTGAAGAGCCTAGACTAAACAGTTCCATAAATACCAAATAAATTTCTTGTTTCCTTAAAAAAGTAGAAATCCTAATTAATATGATGAAGAGTATCTTTATACCATGTTTTTTCAGTGGATTGCCAGGTGAAAATAGTGAATGTATGGGTTGGTTTTCAAAGAGATGCAAATTCTTTATTTGGATTTTTATCTGAACCTTTTGTAACAGGGCTAATGATCCCCAAATGCAAGATTTGAGTGGCTTCTTCCCTCTAGCAGAGGCTTGTCTTCCCTAGTAACCCGTAGGTAGTTCTCATCAGCCTCCAACTGTGACAAAAAGTATGCAGTTTTAACAGTTGTGCCCCAATTTCTAGGAAACAGTAACAAAAATATGTATGTAATTATGTTAAAAAAAGGAACAAAAACTCAGTCTCATTCTCCATGACTGCTTTATAAACGTCAGTGATGTCATGTCTAAGACACTAGAACACAGGTTCCTACAGATGTCATGAGCTCTATTTGTACTTCAGATTGTCATAATGAGAGATTCATAAAATTTTCATGACTGAGTCCTCCTTGCCTCTCAGAAAACATAGAATAACACTTCAGCGCCCAGACCAGGTGACTTTACTAGGCATTAAAAATACATTGCCTTCTAAAACCTGTATTAAAATCATAGGTTAGTCTGTTGATTGTGTCTTTTAAAAGTCAAAACATCAGTAATCCCTCCTTGCTAAAAATCTGTTGCTTTGCTAGACTCTATCCAACATTTTTTCTCCCATGGTTGCCTGTCTTGCATTGCACTGTATGTTCATCCTGCAATTCATGATCCAAAGTCTCCATGAACCCAATTCATGATCCAAAGTCTCCATGAACCAAGAGAATTCTTTCTGTTCACCGCAAATTTGCCTTGCTGTGTTATCATTACAGCTCCAGGGAAAGTGCAGAGGTGAGATACAGAGCAGAATTTAGGTCTTTGCAATTGGTAGGAATTACATTCCTCATCTTCCTTAGCCATGTGGGATCTACTGAGGTAACAGGGATGGAAAGGCTGTATAAGTAAAAGCCATGTAACTGGCTTTATTTACTAGAAGAGTAACAGAGACTTGAGATATGCACAGTGCGTTGAATATGCATTGAATAGGAAAGGATTTTTCTTTTCATACAATTTAAGTTTAATTTCTTGAAATGGAATTATCTGTGGAATCTGGTCAGCTAATAATGATTGCAGCATATGGCTGTCTCTGCTCAGTCTTCCTTAGTATCCAGTATAACTGAACTGTACATCATTTCATATGCAGAATTGGTTTGTTGTCTGCGTCCTTTTCCTCCCACTTCAGTTTCAAAGCCTACCAGGTGGAAATGCTGCCGTTGGTTTACTCCTTCTATAGCCTCAGTCTGAAAGATATTTACAGAATTACTGATGGCAGAACTGTAACAGCTAAAATCCTTGCCCCAGTATTTATTTAGTCAACAAAACTAAAAGGAGGTCCTTCTGTAGAAAGTTGAGCTTACTTACTTTTAAGCACAGATCTAAGTGACCTTGGGTAGTGACTAACCCTTGAACTGAGACTGCAGAATGCAGCTTGTATTATTATTATTATTATCATCATCATTGTATCTTTATTATTATTATTGCCATAAGGAGTTTAAGTCTCTTTTGGTTTGGCTCACAAAATGCAGAAGATACAATGGAAGGTTGTATAGGAGCTGTCTATTGCCGTCATCTGAATATGCCTCTAATACAATTCCTTCTCCCAAATCAGTTTTAAAAAAATATCGTGCCAAATGTGAAATGTCATTACAACCCCCTTGTGGTTAATATATTATTGACAGCGGCAAATTGCAGAGTGGTCTCTTAGGAGTCAAACTGCAGAGTAAATGCTGCTGTTTATTAATGTGTTCACAGTGTCTCAAGTACAGAAGTGAAGAGGGGCAGCGTGGGGAGCTCCCACTCCCACCAGCGACAGTGCTCCGTCTCTGGTTCGCGGTGCCCGAGCTCTCCATGCAGCCCAGATGGGGATTCTGATTGCTGCTAATGGGAAATGTAATCATTCACTTTGATTTAAAATTGTTCTGTGTTTTTCTGATAGGTGTGTTACATGTCTGCAGCTTAGCTACCCTTAGCATACGACTCCTGCTCAAACAAATAAATCCCAGTAACCAAGCTGGAGGGAAGGTTTGGTGGGGGGAGTGTGTGTGGCAGAAAGAAATCCAATTATTTCAGCATTTCCATCTTTTCGTAGAGATTTCTGCCTTTCCTGTGTATTGTATAACTCGTTTCAGCACTGACCATGCATTTTATCTCTTTGCTGGAGGAAGCTTTCCTGGGATGTGAGCACGTCCCCTATTTTTCTCCTTGAACTTGCTGCACCCGATTTTCTTTGTGTGAATATTTCTTAGCTCCCGGTCTAAGTAGTTTTCATTCCACATAGCTGTCATGGCCACACATGTACCAAACATATCTGTTGCTTAATAGGATCTATTTCTCCCTTAAGGATTTTCCCAGGTATAATGTGCATTGTTTAGAAATTTGCAATTAGTCAGTGGGCTCTTTTGCCACTCTCTTCTAAATGAATATTTCCTTTCTGCGGACTTACCAGGATTCCTAGCAGAAGTACCTCTAGGGTTGGCTTGCATGCAATAGTGAGGATATGTGGTTTAAAAGTTGTTATAGTTCTTTCCCCTGCTCTGCTATTAAGTAGTTGAAGATCATCAATCCCAGGATTTTTCACCAGGTTGATTTACTGTTTGATTTTACTATTTATTTAAGCTTTGCTTTCTCAAATAAAGGTTAATGGGTTTATATATTCTGTGATATTTAATAGCCCCAAAATTTCAGGAATGTTGATTTGTTATAGAGCTAGAGGATTTGGGGCAGAGAAGAAAACAAAAAGAACAAAAAACCCCCAGGAAAACGCAAATTGATAAGTAGACAGGGTTAAATAATTTCACCCTTCCTTAGTGCCTGGAATTTTAACTACAGTGACTTAAAAAAACCTCATGTTATCTCAAACTCAACTTTGTTCAAAATCCTTCCTCAGCAGAGGCTATCGCCATGTCAGGCTTTTGGAATTCTATTGCTTGTTAAAATGCTGTAGAGCAAGGGAGGATTTATGGGCAGGGAATTGCTGCTGACTGCCACAATGCTAGGTTTATGTCTCAAAATATTGATTTTAATTAGAAAATTGAATCTCAGTTTTAGAAATTGAAGCTGCTACTTAACAAGGCTCTTACTTCATAGCCTTCAGACTCTACTGCAGTGCACCCTCTGAGTGGAAAAGTTAAAAGTGAAAAGGCAGAAGAACCTCTTTACAGAAAGTGAGATTACCTGTTAAAGACTGAAAGCAATCTGTACCACCCAGTTATCTAAAGTCTCTCAGTTTTGCTCACTTTTTTGAGTCCTTAAAACTCAAGAGCCAGGAACAACCAGAGTCCTGTGATACTGCAGTGTATTGGGTAGAAGACTGGCTAAATCTGGAAGAGGACAGGGATGTTTTTGTTTTTAAAGCATTGTTAAAATCGAGTGAGCTAATACGTAAGCCTTGCAGCTTTCCAGAGATGGCCAAGACCCTGTTTTGCACAAGAGCCTGCAGGAGCCCATGGGCCAGAGCTTGAACCAATGGTAAATAGCTTGTTCAAGCTGCGAGGTCATCCTCGCTCTCTCATCTCTGAGCAGAAGGGTCATACAACGTGGTAGGGCTTTTTCTGAGCTTTGATGTAAATCAGGAAAGGGGGCAAAAGGAAAATGTGTTTTCTGGAGAAGGTGCATTGGCTCCTATGTGTTAGTGGTGTTAGATTGCAGTGTGCTGGGAATGGTCTGACCCTGGAAGAGTTCAAAGAGGGAAAAAGAAGAGTAAAATGTTGTTGTTAAAAAAGATGCCTCCTCCATAACATGGATGAAGGGAGGGGAAAAAGAGAAAAAATTACCTATCATCAGGCTGCTTGCCACCCCATGGGCTGAAGCATCCCAGATGTAAAATACCCTTTTTATTGGTACCGGGTGCGGCAAAACCAGTCTGTACCTCTCTGCTTCAATTGGCTTGTATTGAATTGCTTGGGGGAATTTGCAGATTAGGGAGGGGTGCTGGTTAGGCAAGTGGTATTTCACTTTTGTTGAGCTTTTTTGTGTGTTTTGACTGCTCTGTGTTGTAGTATGTGTAGTTCCCTTCGCTCTGAATGGCACTGCTAATTTCTCTTCTGGGTGATTTTTCACACAAGGGCTAATCACACGTTTCTATAAATTATATTAATTTAACTTATTTGCCTAACTGTTGTTCTGCAGCAAGTAGCACGGATGTTCCCCAGTTCTTGGCTGTGTGGTCTTGCTGCATTTGGAAGCAGAACAGCGACATCTGAAAAGCATTATTTGGATTATGCATGCTGCAGCATCTAATCTTACCTTTAGGATCTGGTTCCTAAATCATGCTTGTTCTCACCCTGGTGCAGTGAGCACATGTTCCCCCGTGTGTTATTATGCAACTAAAGTTTAGATATTGTAATATCACAAGTACAAGGTAAAGTAGAACTTCCCCTCCAGCCTGAGGTGCAGGTCTCAATCTGGGTTCATACTACATCTTTTTACATAGTTATGCAAAATAATAATTACTGTCTTAGAACTATTTATGGCTAGGAAATAGAATGAAGAATAAAACTAAATCTTTGTACTTACCGGACAGTTCTTCCGGTTTTGAAATCACAAATGGGTGATCATTGTGCACTTGCGTGTCATTCACTTTCCCTGCAAAAGATTTCTAATTGTGGAAGATATTTTAAATCACTTTTTGTCTTTCTTTCTGTACTTCCAGAGTATGATTTCATCCATTGTAAATAGTACATACTATGCCAATGTGTCAGCAACCAAGTGCCAGGAGTTTGGAAGATGGTACAAAAAGTACAAGAAGATTAAAGGTAAATTGAAATCTGTGTTACTCTCCCAGTTCTTGAACTTCTGCTGGTGGTTTGAGATTATTTGCTTTAAGTAAAAGTGATAATAAGCTATAATAATATCAGTGAATTTGTCTACAAAGAGGGCACAGTCACAGCACATTTGAAATTAAATCTGATAGTTTACAAACAAGGCTGGCATGAAAACACAGACCACTTAAAACATGGTCAAAATATTCTATTTAACTGTGCTGAAAGATCAACTGTGTTTTGAATTAAGCTAAAACATTTGGGAAAAAATAGTTTCAGTATCTCAGGATTTAGAAGTTAAATTGCTATGTAAGATACTTTAGTTGCATTTTATTTCTGAAAGCTAAAAAACTGACTTTCTAAACTACATGTTCCCTTGTTATCTGTTCTCAATACTGCAAAGTGTACTGGCATTCTTGCTGTGTTTTATCATGTGGAATCTGGATACCAGTGGAGGATTTATACCTGACTGTTAGGAGGCACTTCTGAAAAACAAGGTGTTACACCCACTGAATTTCAGATAAAAATAGCCCATTGTTTGTACTTTTTCTATAAGGAAATTTTATTAGTTATTTAGCAGTGAATGCCTGGGAAGTAAAATTATTCTATGTAAATTCATCCCAATCTCACCACTGAACTGCCTGATCACCTTCTAATGGTGCATGCAATGATGTGACAAGCAGCTGCCGTATGTAGTTTGTTCTTTTATTCTTCCTTTCCTTTGGGAACGGACTTAGATGTGCACTGGACCATTTTAGTAGTTTTTTTTAAAAATACTCATGTACTTTGAGAAGGAGTTGGAGATAGTCAGGAGCTAGTCCATAATTCCAGCTGGCTTCCCTTGCCAAGTGTCCACTGGCCGTGGAGATGAACTGTATCCTGTGGTAGGTTTTTTCATAGTTTTTCTCTCTGTTACACCACTGAAGGGAAGATTCATTGTCTAAATGAAGGCATAGACTATTATTGATCCTTTCAGGAGCCAGGAATATCATAACAGAATTCACAAACGTTATGCAGAAATAGGGTAATGTCATGTCCTTCTTGAGAAACCATTGTGTTTTCAGTCGCGTGAAGATTAGCCTCTTTCAAAAAGAGTCTGCCGTCTTTTCTCTTAAAAGGCTGGCATACATGAGCTATGAAAGGTTGCTTATCTAGTTTCCTTAGGACACACTAGAAATCTACATAATAATACCATAAAGAATCTGCTGCTTGAGTTAGGAACACATGAAACAAAACTGCATAAAACACAGAACAAGTTCTGTGGCATCTGGTTTTCCTTTGTACATCTGGCCTTTGCAGACCATACCTGTAAGATGCTCGTGCCAGAGCTGTGGAGTGATTAGATTTTCACTAGGGGAAGAAAAAGAGGATGTTCTATGCTAAAATTATTTGTGTCTATCTAGAAGGAGGGTTGTTCAGGCAAAAGTGGGGTAACAATGCAGGCAAGGAAATGGAGATGTTGCTTTTCACTTACTAAAATGGTTTAGACTAGAAGTAAAAATGTTGATTGGACATTTTAGTATGTGGTTACCCTCATACCAAATAAACTGGCTAGTTTCTTTTCTCTCTAAATTGCCATTGTGTGACTCACAAGTGTTTCTTTTCTCTAAATGGTGTCTCTTAATAGAAGAATTTTATTCTAAGTGCTTTAACATATCCTCTTGGTTAAAAAACAATCAAAGGAATCAAACAACTTTGAGGTCATCACCATTCGCTTTTACTTGCTGTTCAGGGAGAACAGAAACAGGCTTTTTCCTTCCTTCTTTCTTCTTTTTTTCTTTTTAAAACCAGGCAAGGGTGCCAGTTGCAGAGGCACAGGAAGCCCTTAACTCTAGTGTTCTTAACTGTAGAGATGCTACTACAGCTTCTGAGTGTTTCTAGCACACTGCTGTCTTCCACTTTCTTCCATTCTTAGAGCAGTCAATTCTTTACCCTCTTACTTTTTTTACTTAGTAAGTGCACAGTTAAATCGTTAAGTGCAGTAAAAGCAGAATGAAACCTCAATCAAAAGGTCAAGGATCCAAACCTGAAGAGTTTGCCAGATAACTCTATCTATGCTATTCAGAGACACAGCCAGTCGTTGCTGTTTGGAAGTGTATGTGTGTGTTAGTAGGAGGAGAAAAAGGAAGGTTAAGGTATGTGTGAAGTAAACACAAGCTGCTATAAAGCAGTTCAAGTAGTGTTGATTCATCAACCATATGAGTGGGAGAGAAAACAAAGAGTCTGTGGCAGGTACAGTGGTGTGTGGAGAATAAACAGTCATGCAACTTCAGAGCAGTAATCCAAACACCCTGCAAGCAGGAAGACTTCTGCACTTCTTTGGGTGGTAACTTCTCATCATCTCTGTTTTCATGATGTTTCATTTCTTTTCTGAGGCCGGATATTCCTGCAGGACAGCTCAGTTAGTGTGCAAAATCAGTGACTTGAGTTGACATGCTTCAGTCACCACATACTTCTTTAATAATAATTTTTTAAAAGGAATTCTGTGAAGGTGAATGAATGACGCAGTAATTCATTTTTGGGGGAATAATTGGATAGATTGGGTAAAACTGTAATTTAGTGTCTTTGGAACCAGCACCCATATCCATGTGTAACTCTAGAGCTGACTATTAGCAAGTAAAAGCAAAAAACCATTCATATGAGCTGTGATAAATACAAAATAGGAAGGGGCTTCAAAAAACTTTATTGACGTTGCAAACTAAATGCAGCCTACAGTGTTAATGTGTTTCCTATTATCTGCTAATGTCTGTTTTAATAAAACAGTGGGAACTAAATGGTTGCTTCTTAATCAAAACCATGATTTCCTAAACATAAGCTATGTGATTCTGTTACAAATTGCCACATATAGATCTCCTAGGTCAAACTTTTTTCCTTTCTCATAGAAATAAATAAACAGTAAATTAATTATACCCTCTGGAAGATCAAAGTAATTACAACCGAAGCCAGGCAAAAATAAAAAGTTCTCTGGAAAAAAAGAAAAAAAGAGAGAAAAAAGAAAAGCATCAAGTTGCCGAGTGTATAGTTAATGTTTAAATAAATATAAGAAAGTGAACAATCAATAATTTGATATCATTAGCAACAGATGTAAAAGCTGTACACAAATGTAATTGTATCAAATCTCAAGTAAACATTCTCAGTGTGCATTCCATTGAACTCACCAAAAAGACAGCTGAACTATTTATGCTTGTAATTTAAAAGAAGTTTTCAGTTAGTTCAGCTCAGCATGGCAATTTTGTCTTGTGTCAGGATGATGCCGGAGCAAAATTGTGCTTGAATATTTTCCTTCCACCCTACCACAGCCTCTTAAGGTTTTAAGACATTCACAGTTTACTCAGTGGCACAAGAGTGACTGCACAGACAGACTCAGGAATTGGCTGGTGTGAGGATGGAGGCTTTTTGTCTCCTCCTGGCTCTGAGCCTGCCACGTGGGATATGTGTGGGGACATGTTGGAGTTTATAACAGGATGTCCACTCTTCCCAGTCTCCTTGGGATACATGTATATATTTGAAGGAGAGCTTGTATTAGCACAGTTTTAATGGAACGTGTACAATAGTTAGGAAACAGAAAGCTTAACAGTTCTTCTGTGGACTTTCTCTTCCCCTCATGGATGCCTGTAATCACTTGTGGTAGTAATTAGGCTATCTAGTTTGTACTGTAATTTTTTTCAGGATATGCACCATGGATTAATTTAATATGATTTAATATTTAGTACTTTAATGTTAATTTAATGTGAAGCCTTTCTTAAACTCTTTTTATTTAGTCTTCCTTTTCCTTTTTGTGGGATGCAAGGCCTTTTTGTACGGAGTTGCCCATATGTGACAAGGTTTAAGTATGTTTAAACCTACCTCAATGAAGAATCAGAGATCCCCCTCTTTAATAAAGGATACGTACTAATTGATGATAACTACAGAGCAATGGCTTAGTCCAGTGTTTCTCAAATAACCTGTCTCCTGCCCAGTCCCACAGGGGTGCTCCTCTCAGTCTGAGAAATGCTTGTCTGGTTTGTTTAGATGCTGAACTCGCTGAAAGTGGGAGAAGGTATTCAATGTTGTTGAAATGCAGCATTTTAATAACTGCTTAAAAGGCTTGCATCAATTCTAAATTTGATTAACAGATAGATACAGAAGTAAAAATGACAGTAAGTAGTTATATATATATATAAATATGTATAAAAAGAAGATTTTCAGATCTTAGCTGTGCAATTCAGATAACTATCAAGGGATCAAACTCATACCAGTTAGTTACACGTTGCCCAGTGTTTTGGGTCTGTAGCATTTAGAATACTTTTTAGCTCTATTTTTCAATAGATATTTCACTTCTAAGTGTCATGCTTTCTATTTTTATCAGAAGGACTATCACCATATCAGAATTCTTTCACAACTGAAAATTTTAACTGGTGTGAATATTTTCTTTTTGCCTGATGACACAACTTAGCTCGGTGGGAGGAAGTTAGAAAGGCAGCGGGAAGAAATAAATACATTGTGAACTTAAAAATAAAAAGACATATTTTTTTGGTCTGTGCATGAAGAACATTTCATCTTTGCTCCTGCCATCAGTGTCTGTCAAAATATAGCTTTCCGTGGATGTGAGTTTTGAGACTGTGGCTGTCTCAAAGTTTTTTGTGGAATGATGAGGCTTTTCAGATTAAAGGAGGAGGGCTCAAGTATTTCTATTCAACAGATCGAGAATGTAAGAATAAAGCTTTCATAGCTTCCTTAAATTGAGAATCTGCTTTGGCTGCTCTTTGATTTTTCCAGTATTACTGATTTGTTGTTTGTGTGCAGTCTTATTCTTGAAAGCATGTTTTCTTACTTCATATAATGGATAGACAGAGCAATCTGTTTCTCTTTTAATGTGTTCCTAGAGGCCACTGTAGGTTGAGAGAGGTTAGAAACAGGATTCAGAAGGGCTCCCAGCATTCTTTTTTCCAGGCTGAACGAACTGGGGACTGTGACACAGTGATAGTGCCAGTGCGAGTCTGGAGAAAACTGTCATTATGTGCTTTGAGGAATAGTTTTTAATTGTTCCTCTGAAGCAGATGTTGCGGAAGCCTCTTGAAAAGGCACACCAGATCTTTCCCAGTGTTTTTGACTTTTAAAAATATCCTATGTATTGATACATGAGCGTATATTTCTCTCTCTCTGTGTAAATAGAGGGGTTTATGTGTGGGGTATATGTACATGTGCGCATATATAGATCTTGACCTTTTGCAGAAATGTTAAGTTTTTAAAGAAAATACATTTCATGTCTTGTTTGGATATTAGTCGTGGCTCTGGCACTAGACTTGTTAGGGTCATTCAGGTCAGCTGTGAGGCTTTGACAGTACTGTAATTTTTCCTTTGCTTACTTTTACACTCCTGACTGTGTATTCATTTCACTAAAAATAGGACTTTCCTCACTTTTTTAAATGAAAAGGAAGGAAAATAACATCAATCACAGGCAAGCTTGTCAGTATCTAGGTAACATACATGACCTGAAGATCATCTCTGACTCAGAGACATCCTCTTAGTTTGTGGCCTACTGTGCTATTTTATGAGGAGAGTGGTTCATCGGCTGGCACTCATGATGAAGAAAAAGTGACATCTCTCTTTAAATATAAGTTAACAGTGTCAAGATTCAGCAAGAGTTACAGACCCTTTGACTGCTGTTTTCTCCAGCCTCATTAGCATTTTGGATTTCAGCGTTGTCCCTGACTTTAAGTGCCAGTTTGGGGGATTTGTGTGTGTACATTGTTAAGAAACATTTTACCCGCTGCCATGCATTCCAGGGATATACGAGTTGTGGCCCTCTTGGCTATTCCTCACTGTAAAGAGAATTAAAACACACCCTTTGGGTTTATATTTGTACTTGAGAGTAACTTTTATCTAAAGTTAAACGCATTTATAAGAATTTCAGCTTAGCAGAATGTCTTTCATGGCTTCTGTCTGTTTTGGAGGCAGTGGCTTTCACTGTTAACAGAGTGCTGTGGCCATCTCCTGTGCCTCCATGTGGCTGGTCACACAATAAAGATTGGATACCCTTCTGTGGAGAAACTGCCTATCCGCTTGTCCCATGTCTTGCCTCTGCCACGCTGATCAAACCTGCTCAAAAAATGTCACTCTATGTTTTTAAACTGTCTCCTGTTCCCAGTACAGTGCTTTTCTCAGTGAGGACCAGCTGTGTGCTGAGGCTGGGACTTCTGCCCAGCCCTTTTGAATTCTTAGTAAAGAATGGTTGTCTTCATTTTCTAAAAAGCAAACACGTTTTGTTTTTCATCTGCAGAATCTCAAAATTAATTTTCTTTCATATTTAAAAAAAAAAAAAAATAAAAATTGTGTGCTTCCAAACAGCAACATGTTAGCTCAAAAGGAAAGAAATTTTTACAAACTAAGCATTAGTGTAGATTAGTTTGAAACAGGAAGATAAATTGAAGCTTAAGTACATGCATAAGCTTTCCTGGTGTGAAAGCTGCAATGTGGCTGTCTGTGGTCCCATGGATTTCATAGAATATAAAGGTCTGGGAGCAGAATTGCATTCTGTTCATTTGAAGTATCTGAAGAGTTTCTGTTTGTTGTTCTGTCTCCTTCCTTTCACCATCTCTGATGTTATGAGTCAGGAAGACACGTATATGCATTTCCCTGAGGGACTGCACAACTGACTGGGTGTTCTAGGAGGTTTTCACCTCCCTTTTGAGATGCCCGCAAAAGGTTAGTACTTCTGTCACAGTAATTTGACAGGAAGGGAGATATTTTTATATCGGATGAGAACATCAGTCCATCTAAACCAGTACTCCTGTGTTTCTGTCAGATAGCTCCAGGTAATTCTTGTCCTGCTTCTTCATTTCCATTTCACCTGACCAATATTCATGCATTAGACCAGATGATAACTAAAGCACCTTCAGTGTAACATTCTTCTCTGCTAGATGGACCTGGTGTATCCTGTTGACAATGTTAATGTGATTATGAAGAAGTCTATGCTTCTGTCTGCCCTCTTGGGCCTGCAGAGTAACCTAAAAATAGATCTAAAAATAAGATGATGGTGCTTGTCTTCTGGCGAGCATCTTTGGAAGCAGTGTAGTCCATAGATAGCCTGGGGGAAGCATATAACTTACTATGTTTAAGCAGAACTGACAGAAGACATGTTAACATCTCTGTGTCCCAAGGGGTGACTTGGATCTAGTCTTGAGGATGAGGGAATGAGGAGGTCAGCTGCACAGAGGGAGTCAGCAACGCAAGTAGGCTCTGCTCTGTTCACCTGAGACTGCGGCTGGTTAAAGGCCCACTTCTAGTGGTGGTTCTAAGTAAAAAAATAGCGATTTGTGCTTTGGTGGGAACTGAACGATTTGCAACAGAACAAAGAACAGACAATGGCCTTTCCTGTCTGTTTCCCATTAGTCTTGGATAAAGGCCTTTGCTACCCACAGCCAGCGGCCAGACAATTTCTGTATGTGCTCCATGGCTATTTTGAGGTTATGTGCTATCTTGCAGGAGTAGAGGAAGGGAAAGCTTTTAAAAGTTGCAGCTTCTAATCAAGTCTCCTTCTCCAGTCAACCTGCCTTTTTTCCAGTCCTGACTGCAGACACAAGCGGTCCAGGCAGAGATCAGGCAGTGAAGTCAGCAAATGACTTTGGGTAAATATAAAGATTAGGTGTTGAATGAAAATGAGACTCCTCAGACCAGCCCTTTGCACTGAAGTGGTTAAGTGAGCTGTGATTAAAAGAAATAAGTAATTATCCTAATTACAGAATAAAAGATACAGAATTGCCACTTTAAAAGCACCTCCTGTGCTCTGGAGTGTTTCTGTTATTTACCGAGTGGTGGTTCATAATTATGTAGCATAAGCAGCAGGGCACCCTCTGGGTGTAGTGCACAGCCCCGTCTCTCCAGGGCAGAGGGTGGTACTGTGCTGGAGAGTGCTTTGTCCCCCGAGCACGGCTCCAAAGTCCAGGTCTTACTCCAGTGAGCAGGATGGGTGTAAGCCAGGAGAAATTGTGGGAACCTTTCTGTCTCAAGCTTAGCGCAGGGTATACCAGAGTTCACAGAGCTCTCCCAGCTTGGCCATGACCACTGCTAGAAATGGCTTTTATGATCACCAGGTTTTAAATAATAAATAAAACAAAGAAGCAAACTCTGAAGCGCTGGAGAACAGCCCTGGGTGGTGACATCCTGTCACAATTGAAGCATGGCAATTCTGCCGGCTAGTAACTTATTACAAAACATTTCTTTACCAGCTCCTTCCTACTCTGGGGCAAAGTGCCTGTATGCCTGTGGGACTGAAAAGTTCCGGACACGCTGGGTCACAGTCGCTGGCGGTTCTTCTGTGCCCCTGCTGCAGTGCGGTGCTGGGAGACATGTTACGCTCTTGCTCTCCCTGCCGCATCCCTTATTGTGCCCAGGAATTTGGTTTCCAGTGCTGTCAGTCAATTCAGTGCCACTCTTAAGCCCTAAATGCCCCACAGGCTGTTTGTCAGAATGTTCCTATTAACAACTCAGTGCAAATAAAGTGTGAGGGGAAGGGAAGGTGGAGAAATAAATCTTATTTTAAATCTTTTGAGCTGGTTTTATTTTAAATGGAAAGTTGCATGCAGACCACCCCAAGCTATTGTGCTGTGGAGTGCGTCAGCTGCTTGACTGTGCAAGGAAGATTAGGGTAGAGGTTAAGAGCATCGCACAGGGGAAGGGTGCACTGAATTCCTTTTGTGCTGTATCCAGGAAGTTTTAACTCAGTATGGAGTTGAAATACATTGACGCACATGGTAATCATTACAGGACCAGAATGGAACATTGGAATACAACAATTTGCTGCTCCCATTCTGAGGATTATGTTGGTTTCTGACTGTCTTGTAGAGGGAGTGACATGTTGTAGGGACATATAGAAAAATGATGGGTAGATGCTATCCTGGAGCGCTCTGAGAGCTGGTTGCTGAGCTTAGCACAGTATGTGTTGTCCAGACACAGGTCTGTGCCTAGCTAGTGATTGGCTTCGGAAGGGTGGGTGGCTTTGCAGTATGACAGTACTGTTGTACTTGGTTTAAATGAGCTCTTCAAGCAAAGAACTGCAGAATCATGTACCAAACTTGTGATGCAAGGAGAAAAGGAAAACACTGCAGTGCCTTTTGCTGTGGTCACACCACAGCTGGAGGTAGGTAACAGCCTCCTGAACCAGCTTTTGTTTAACTAGCACAGGCATCAGTTTATAGCAGTACTTAAACGTAGACAGCACACATCTATGGAACCCCTTCCTTCCCAGTTTAAGGTCCTGCTGCTCTTTCCTCGCTGCTTCATATTCCAACCAATATATTCAAGTTCTACCCAGTTCATGCAGGACTACAAGAGCTGTAAATGTATGCCTAGTTCGAGTGGAAGAATAGCAAACAAGGAAGGATAAGGGAAAGGCTATAATCAGGTATGAACAAGGAGAATTGAGGATGCAAATGAAAAAGCCCTGTCTCAAGATCCGAGGCAGAATGTTGGTGCCACAGCACCTTTGTGGTTCTTGTATGTCTTTTTTATTAGCGTATTTCTGGTAAGCTGGTCTGTCTCCCAGGACAGTACCAGTCTCCATCTTGAGGCTGACTCAGTCTTGCTCCAGTTCACCCCCACAGAACCCTACCAATCCATAGTTACTAAAAAACAAGAGGGAATCAGATACGGCCAATGTGTTAGAGAAGGAAAGAGTCTTGAGGAGTTGAGTAATGCACATTTTTTCCATCCAGCGTAACTGCTAATGGTAACCTTTTATTATTGAAGTGGTTGGAGTGACTAGAATCTGGTTCGTTTATAGGGAGTACATGCATGGCTGTATAGTCTAATGTGATCGAAAAAGGAAACTGATAATAAGGGGAAAATACACCTATGGAAGCAGGTCAGGTGATGTCTCTGTATAATTCCAAGTAGCACTGCAGGGATTAACAGCCTGGCAGCCTTTTCATCTTTAACTTTATTTTTATAGGGGTTTATAACTTGGCGCTGAAGTCAAGAGTGGGTGGAAACTTGGCAAATGTGGTTCAGCCCAGAAAGTGAATGTTATTTATATTTATTTCTCACCAGGTTTTCAAAAACACTTGGTTACTGTTTTTGTGTTCTAACAAGTAGTAATTTGTTGGTTTCGGTAACTTATCCTCTGTGTACTTCTTAAACTACAAATAGTTCATAATTTATCTCAGCTCTTCTGAAACTCATGTTGGAAGGAGTCTAGATTTTTAGGGGTGTAAATGATGCAGCAGGATGCTACAAGTATTTCATGTACACCGAGCAACATCTTTGTTCTACTTACACCTGCCAAGTAGCTATGGCACTTTTGGAATAATTGCATTTGGTCTTGCTGGCAACTGTGTGTATTTAGTGGCATTACTCAGGTGCAGGCTTGCTGCAGAGAGGCTGAGGAGGCAATAGTTAGCATGGCTGTGTGGGCTCTGCATTGTCTGAGTCACAGAGGGTGGTCTGGGGCTGTGACAAAGCAGCCCCTCTTCCCCACTGCCCCACCCACACATGACATCTCTGTATTGAGGTCGGGTTAACACCGATCCCTGGAATTAGCACTGCTTGTATTTCATACTTCACACTGAGTTCATGTCCGTTCCTAAAGCCAGAGACTAGAGGTGAAGGGCTTTCTGTACCTGATGTCAGGGACGTCAACTGAACATAATGGGGAGTAGCTTTTGAATAGGGATTTTCAATATTTTCAGCAAACTGAAATACTGCGTTATGTATCTGACAGCCTGTGAGTAACACAGCAAAATGGTCATTTGCTGACAATAGTGTTTGTGTACCACACATATTGCATTGCATTTCATAACCACACAAGTAAGCACTTATTTAGAAATTCAGTCAGCTTGAAACACTGACTTTTGTGGAAAACCTGAATTAATAGTTTTCTTAGAAATTAAATTTTATTTTAGAAGTTTTTGAAAAGCAATTATTTTATGGAATATTAAAGATGTTATGGCATTTTCTTTAAAAGGATGAGAAGAGTGCGTTAAAATTTCTTACAAGGAAATCCTGGGTATAAATTCACTGGTTGTAAAATTCAGTACTTGTGATGTTCCAGAGTGGCAGTTCTAAAGATAGTAACTGTGTGTTCAGGGCATGACTCCCTCTCTGTCTCAGATTAACTCTGGATGGTGAAAAGAGCTGTATTTCTTTTTGGAAGGAAACAGAGCAAGTCATCAGTAAACTGTCATTCTCAGTATTAACTGTGTAAAGCTTGAAAGCTTTACATAGATTCAATTTTTTAAAAGAGTTCAAAGCCTGGTATAGTTGTTATTAATTACACAAGATTTAATAGTATTATGACATTTATGAAATAAATCCTAATAAATTGCTGAGAGCAATGCAGGGATGAGATAGTAGTTTTCTAGTTGTGTGAACACTTGTATGTGACATCAATATATAAGTGCCTATCCAACTGCGTATAGTGAGGCTCGTGGAATCTGCAACCTACTGTAAAATGACTGCAGATGACTTAAAATTATCCAAGTAGGAGTTATATTTATGTACTTTATAATTTTCTTTTCCTATTTCAAATAGTACTTTTAGAGGAAATTTGGTTTTGTAATATGTGCATTTAGTTTTGCAGTTGCATGAAAAGATACTGTGATATTGTGGACTTAAGATATTTAGCAGGGACAATATGTGTTAGTATATAACATTACAGTATATGCATTTGTGTGTACTGTAGCACGGTGTCACTTAGGGATCACAGGCCTTTGTTGTTTAGAAGAGAGTGAAGCTGCTTTCTTTGAAGTGGGCATTCATGCAGAGGAGCTTTAAGGTTCTGGAGAGACTCACAGTGATGAGTCTGGCTGTAGGAACCATCGCTTTAGATATTTCTCATGTGTGAATTGTACTGTTTTGTAATATACCTTCATCCCTCCAACATGAGCCTGCTGTAGTGCACTTGTGTGAACTGAGGGTGCCAGATAGCTTTATCCACACAAAATGCAAGGTAGAGTTTATGTTGGAGAAGGCAATAGTTGCAGAGTTTGTAATGAGAAGCTGTTCCATGAGCTGCACAGGGAATGGTCTGCTTTCCTGGTGTTTGTGTGAGTGGATACTAATTTGAATTTCTTTCCTTTACCTAGATGCCAGTGAGTCTGAAACACTGACCACTTTTAGAAGTTACTCAATTTGCTGTGACAGATTCAAATGTTAGGTGACAGTATAAGTGGAAATGTCCAAGCTTGTTTCTTTAGGAAATGAGGCTGGAGACGATACCTGCTACTGGTTTATAAGGAGTAGTGGATGAAGCCTGAGAAGTCCAAAAGAATGTTAATCAATGTTGTTGCTTTTACTTTGTGTTGCTTTTGCTTATGTTTCTGTGAAACTTCTGTGCAAGTGTAGACTTACAAAGTAAAGCAGGTGCTGTTGTGTACAGTCAGCTGAAATAATCCTTGCCCTAAGTGGAAACTGAAATGACAGTAAGCTAATTTTTCTCTTTTAACAGTGGAAAGAGTGGAAAGAGAAAACCTTTCAGACTATTGTGTTCTTGGTCAACGTCCCATGCACTTACCAAATATCAACCAGCTGGCAACCTTGGGAAAAAGTAACGAACAGTCTCCTCATGGCCAAATTCACCACAGTACTCCAATCCGAAACCAAGTGCCAACGATGCAAACAATGATAAACCCTGGGCTCCTGTCTCCTCAGCTCAGTCCACAACTGGTGAGGCAGCAGATAGCAATGGCCCATCTGATAAACCAACAGATTGCTGTCAGCCGGCTGTTGGCTCACCAGCACCCACAGGCTATCAACCAGCAGTTCTTGAATCATCCGCCCATCCCTAGAGCTGTCAAACCAGAGCCATCAAATTCATCGGTGGAAGTCTCTCCAGATATTTACCAGCAAGTCAGAGATGAGCTGAAGAGAGCCAGTGTGTCTCAAGCTGTCTTTGCAAGAGTAGCATTCAACCGCACACAGGTATCAATTTCTGTTCTATAACCAAGAAGTGCTGAAGGGGCAAAACTGTGGCTCTTGTGGGGCTTTTTGGTTGGTGCAGATCAAGGCAGGGGTTGTGCCATAGAAACAGGTCAACCCACTCTGCGTTTTCTCCCCCTGTCTCTTTGTCGGTGTCAAACAAGGCTGTTTCTTCCTGCAACAGCTGTTTGTTTGCATTCGGCCACTCCTGTGCCATTACCTGAGCTTTGTTCTCTAGCAGTCATTCCACTCGTGGGAGCTCTTCCCTGAGTTCCTCTCTGTGGTTATAAACTTCCACATTTGCCCCTGCCTGATGGCTGGGAACAGATAACAAGAGACTGTGACAGAGTCAGAGGTGTCTTTGGGCTTCTGTCACTTCCCTGTGGTGTGACTGGTGCCAGAGGCTGCTCCCACAAGGGGTGTGTAAGGCAAGTGTGCACAGGCCTAAAGACTGACTGCAGGGAAAGGTGTATGCTATTTGTGGCAGATTGTGTTTGCTTTCATACGACTGACATAGGTTTTCTCACTTGCCTAGTGAAATCCAGGTGTTGAAATGAGCATCAGCATAAGCCGAGCACCTGGAGTACCCAGGGTGAACGTGTGCTCAGAAAGACAGGCCATTTACATTTGTCCTGCTGCTGTTCCAGGCATACAACGTATGCTCTCTCAATTGTGATACTCTGTAGAAAGACTTAAGAAATTGAAAGAGGCTTAATATTGGCACAAATTCCTTTTCTTTATTTGGAGCTGTTCTTTGAGGTAAGATTTACCAGCAAGAGAAAAAAAGGGGGTGTGTGTGTGTGTCTCTTGGAGGTCTGTCCCTTGCCCCATACAGTGCCTTTGTCTGTTCTCCTAGATTAATGATTTTCTTTGGCACTGCCATTTTGGAAATGCCATGTTATGAGGGAACTAATTAAAGTATGGAGCACGTTTTATTACTTCCCTTCTTCCATTAAATTCATAAGATGGCTGCACTCAGAAAAAACATTCACTTTCAATCAACATGACTTTGAGTTCTGGGGTTAGCCTTGAGGATATCAAATGAAAACTACATAGGAATGTATGAGTATTTCCTCTTTAAAATGCTGCTTTTAATTTGGAAAAGCTTTTCATCCCTCTGGGATCATAACCCGTTGTATATAAAGCCTAGTATAATCAAGGTAGATGGTATTGACAGAATGACATATTCTGAACCTGAGCGAGAGGTCAGCAGTAACCTTGCCAGCGAGGGTTTTGCCACTGTCACTGAAAAAGAAGCTCTCCTTTAGCCAGACTGGGAGAGCTGGGTTGGTAATGCCCAAGTCTGATATTAAACCAAAAGTTCATTCTCCAACAAGAAAGAAATGACCTACTTCTTAGCCCTGCCTCATAAGTAGTATGATGTACTATATAGTTCATGACACTGATTCCAGAACAGGCAAGTCTTACAGCATCCAGAAAAGATTTGCTCGCCTCCAACTGTATTTCGTTAGTCTACAGGGCATTAATACAGAAGACCAGTGATCTTACATACAGCACATCATGTCCCTAGGAACCATCACTGCAACAAAAGAGTGTAGATACAAGCTTGTGTTTCCTTGTCCTCAGCTTTTAATTCCAACTCAAAACAAGCTCCCCTCATGTCAAGGACTGTTCAGGGCATTAAGAAGAGGTGCTCAAACAGTCAGTGTTGCACTGCACAGTAGAAGGTGTGGGATATTCCCACGCATCCATGGTGGAGAAGCAAACTCTCTAAAAGGCACTTGAAGTGGAATTTCAAGTCTACTCTCACCTTCCTGCATTCCCTCTGATGCCTCTGAGGTGCAGAGAGGTGGGTGTTTCCCTCTGGAATTGTTTGGGTTTGTTGCATTTCGCAGAAGTGCCAGCATTAGGAACTGGAGGTCTGTTGTTTCTCATGATGGCACCAAATAACAGATGCTGTATGCCAGCCAGCTGATAATTGTATTAATCACTGCATTATGGGCCACTGCTTAATCTTTCTTCGTGGTAGCTCTGTGGTAGCACATTAGCCTATAATTAAGTATATCTTCATGAAATATGTACGGTGAGGCTTGTTTAATAGATAAACTATTCTCTAATTTATTTTATAAAGTCCAATGACCTACATACTCAATGCTGAAAAGCCCCCTCTTACTAACATTATTTCTCCCCTGAGACCTTCCATCTGAGCAAATCTGTTAAATGAAGTAGAGGAAGCTTTGATCCAAACTAGGCTAAATCCATCGGAACAAGTGGCTGACACTTGTGTGTATGCGTGTGTGTGTGGGAAGGAGAATGTGAGGAGGGTCAGAAGGAGGAAAGATGCAATTGTATGGTTTGTGAAACATCCAAATCTTCCTCTTGAACTTGGAAATACATAACTGGAGACCAGATATTTGCCTATACCTGTGACCATGTTGTCTGCACACATGGAAACAAAGCACTTCAGGCTCTGTGACAAGTTGTGTGCATTTCCTGGGACACTGAGGTCCCACTCTGAGGTGGGGACTGAACATCAAGCAGTTTAGTACCTGCTGTGCACACAGGAGAGCTGCGTGGGGTGCTTGGCTGGGAGCTGGCCCAGGCTGTGTTAGCCATGAGAAGGGTTTCTTTCAAACAGGAAGTTCCAAAACATTTTCCTATTTATTTGAAACTGGATATGAAAAACCTTCAAAATGTGTATGCCAGGACTAACCTCTGCCCCTTCTCATTTTTACTTTAGATGGTCAGTGTCTTAATTTTGACTCATGCTACTGTGGGATCTAAATGCCTATTTATTCAGCACATGGGATAGGTAGAAATGCACCCACAGAGGCAATATAATGATGGAAAATGGTTTTAATGTCCCTTTCCAATGAGTAAGAAATTCCTGCACAACCTTCAAAACACTTTAAGTGGTGGTGCACGCTATCATGTTTGTCGAAGATGGTGTTGCCTACAACCTGATTAGCAGTAATAGGAATGGTACCTGTTGGAATGACACCCTCTTGGGCTCTCTGCAGCTTTCCCTACTCTTGTGGCATGGAGAGAGCTTGCCATGGCTAAGGCATGTAGGAGTATTACTGGGGCAGGAGGTTCAGTTTCTTGCTTAAGTAATTGAGTCTGATTAATGCTGCAAATTCACAGGCGACGTACAACTGTCAGAGGCAGAGCAAATGCACCTCGCACTTGGAATTGCCCTGTGCACATTTTTAAAAGCAGTCAAAGCTCTTGAGTGAAGGAAATGCCTGCAATATACAGGCTGCAGAAGGTTTTAATGTGCAGAGGGGGCTGATGTCCCTCATTGGTCTCAAACGGTGCAGTAAAGTCAAAGGCCCTGTCAGTACAGTGCAGTACTGCTCCAGTGCAGCCCACCTGGCTGGAGCATGCATCATCTTTACACCAGGATAACATCTAGGTGACTACTGTCCTCTAAAAGTATGAGCTCCCTTTGGGTTGACCAGCCAAGATACTCTGAAGTGGGAGGCAGGACAAGGGGACTGGTGGCCAAAGCAGTTACCAAGGCTATGGGCTTTTTCCTGGAGGAGAATACACGTGTGGGTTTTGGCCATCCTTAGGGCAGAGTCCTTGTACTATCTCCCCCCTGTCTCTTAATACAGTATTCAGATTGTAACCAAAAGGTTGTAAGAACCAGAGCTTGCGTACCGCAGGTTGTAATGTTTTGATAAATGTGTAGGTAGTAGTGGTTACAGAAAAAGTGGGACTAAGAGGACTATTTTAAAGGAAATGCATGAAAATTCTCTCTCAGATTTACCTTGTCCTTTTCTAAAAGGTTATTTAGCAAATCTGGAGGTGCTGAAGTGATCTGTGCTTTTCAAAATTCAAGTTGGAAAAAATTCAAAATCCATTTGAATCCTGTTCTGTATAAGGAAAATCAACATACTCTTCTTCCTCTGCCCACTTGTTCAGGATCCCTCTTTGCTGCAGGCTCATGGAGTTGCAGTCAGGACAGTTTATCAGGCTCTTTGGAAGAGTCCAGACAGTCTAAATCACTGCATCAGTGAACTGCTTCTCTCCTCAGGAGTGCCCAGTGCAAACCCTATAGGCTGAAGGAGTATTTCTGTTTGTATCTTTCTCTTTTTAAAAAGCACCCTTTTTTGCCAATGTTTTGACATAATAGCCAAAACTAGTAAAATGTTTGGCCGAGTGGCCAGTGCTTGTTTTACTGAACAGCCTCTGAAACTGGAAATATCTCTGAACCATTTAAAATGGAACCATTGCGGTACCAGATACAAAGAGAGCTGGGTAAAAACTCCAGGCATGTTCGGGCTGCTTATAACTTTCTTCCCACAGGGCAGTGCTCCCTTCCTCCTGCCTGAGTATCTCCGTGTGAGAGCATTGCCTTCCCAGCCCGCAGATGGGAAAGTGGCGCTTTCCCAGCTCAGCTCCTGCCGGGTTAGCTGGTGCCAAATGCATCTCTTTGCATTAAAGGAAGTAACAGCCCAGCGTGGAGGAAACTCCACCAGCCTCAGATGTAGTGACATTTATAAAGAAATAAACTAAGCTGATTCTCTTTGTTTGAGGGATTTGGTTGCACCTTGGCTGCAGGAGTGAGTTGAGGCATAGGGAATCATAGGATTGATGCTGGATGAGGCCCCAACGTTCGGTGCAACTGCGGGCAAGTCCAGGGTTCTGCAGTGAGGAAAAGGGAAATAACACTTCTGTGGCAAGCAAAGGTGTCACCTGGAGAAGGGTTGAGGGTGCTCAGAGCAGGAGTGTAGTTAGTAAGGCAGCTCCAAAGAAAGGCTATGGAAGCAGGCAAGGAAGGAGGTGGGTGGTGACTCCTCATTTGTATCTAATTCTGCTTTCTTTGGCAAAATTCCCCCAAACTGAAGTGGGTTCAGAAAATAGTTCTCTAAGAGCTATTAAGATCAGAAATATGGTTTGTTGAAATAGCTAACTCTTCCACCTCTATTTGCTTGTGAGCCAAATCCTGACAGAATTCCTTTTGCAAATAATTTTCCCTTTAACTCACATGAGAGCAACACAAGCAGCTTTAATTCTCTGCCTAGTATCTAGTGAGACAGTCCTGCTGCATACATCGCTATGGTGTCTGCCCTATTGTGCACAGACTTTCAATTAGCAAGGCTTCTGGTTTGGGTTTTGGGGGGGATTTTTTGTTGGTTTTTACCCTCATAGAAAACTCTCTCTTATTGCATGAAACTCTTTCATGCTGCCTGCTTGTTTTATTCTTGGGTGTAATGTGGCACAAGCAGCTTTCTGTTGTAGTCACAGGAAAGAAGGCAGTCTGTAAGGGAAGTGCTTAATTTAATAAATTACACATTTTTGGTACATGGGATATTTGTTCCAACAGTGGGTTTTGCACTGCCCAAAATTTCAGTTTCAATTAACTTAATTGTATTCAATAGGCTGAATGAAAAGTTCTTAAGTAGCATGTGAGTCAGGCTTTCAGAATGTATGCTTGTAGGAGGCGGCTGCTGCCTGCTCAGCTGATGCACGGGAGTCCTGAGCCTTGGAAGCAAAGGCACGGATATCCAGTGTGCCCTAGCTGTGTGTCTTTGCTCATTTTCCAACGTATTTGGATACAAAGCTCTGACATGCATGTCATATAAATGGTGGCACTTTGTGGCTGCAGGTGGTCGGTCTTTCTCTGCCTCCTTTTCCCCGTGCATCCACATTCAGCTCCACATGCACATCCTGTCTTCTCTCATAAAAAGAGATACCATAATAAAAAAGAGGCTTTATTAAACTAATGCAATAAAGGCGTTTTCTTTGAGGATTTAAACACTTCATTTTTAATAATAAAAATCAAATTGTCATTGTTGCACCCTGTATAAGTTTTATTCAAATCAGCCTCTAAATGCTTTGTGCCTAAGCAGCTCTCTCCTGAGATATATGAATTTTAGCATTAGTTAAATGAGTTTAAGAACAAGGCTCATACTCTGGCTGTAGGCAGTGAATGTAGAGATCAGGAGATTTCTCCTAAATGAAGGACTGATGTGATGTGTTCCGCTACACTGAAGGGTACTGGGAGACTGCTGATCTCCCATTCATGGAGTCACTCAGGGCCCTTGAAGTTCATACAAACGGACACAAATGTGGCACTGCACATTTTGCACATTGAGACAGAAGAGTTGGTCAGGGAACAGGGCACAAACACAGTTTTGCCTGATGGAAACCGTGACAGAATGGATAGGAAGGTGCTTGGTTTGGCTAACCATGCAAAAATTTCCACTGATTATCTAAAGCAATTTTGCTTAGCAAAATTGAACTGGACACATCGCCAGAATAAGCATTTCTGAGAGACTTCCAGCACTTCTGCTTCGTATCCTAACTGGAATTACGAAGAGACACAGGGGAATGGAAACAAAGCAGTGAGCATTTGAAAATGAGCTTGAGTCCTAACGAGCCTACTGAAGTACTTCATATAGAGGTTCTTGTTGAGCGCTGTATGCTTAGAGGCTAGGAGAAGTATTTTCAGAATTGTTCAATGTATCTTGTTCAGGTCAAAGACAATACTGAAGGTGGGACCTGGAGCAAATGCAGAGAGGCAAAGAGATGTCATGGTAAAAGCCTGTCTTGACAGGAGAAAAACACAGTAGGCACTTTATTTCTTGAAGGGTTATGAGAAGTTGGTATTTCTGCTGCAGAGCTTCCTGGGCTGACCTGCTGCCTCTAGCTTTCAATTGCAAGTAGCAGACAACTGTAAATATAAGTGGTCATTTTAGCCAGGCAAAATCAAGTTTGTTGTTGTATACTGAAGGTACGATTATAGTGTAGGTTCAGCAGGAATGAGTAGCCATCGAAAGGTTCCCTGTGTGCTGCCTTCCGTGCTGGAAATAGGCCTTGCATACTGAGAAGGGACAGGTTGACATCACTGACCTTTAAGATCCAGATGCTGAATTTGAATAAATCCCAACATTTTCTGATCCTGCACAGAGTAGCATCTATCCCTGATGGAAAGCAGAATAGCTTTTCTATTGGGACTGTCAGCTACAAGTACAGTCCTTGTAAATACTTGGAACTTTACTACAGAGACAATATTTTTCTAGTATTTCAGCAGTTTCACTGTTGCTTTTGGCCATAGCTGAAGTATGGGGAGGCACAAATAAACCGAAAATCTCAAAAAAGTGTTTATGCTCTTTTAGTCCTTCATATATATAATCTCCTTATACAGAACATAAAAACTGAGGTTTAGCGCATTAGTTGGGTTTATTTAATTTTTTGCCTTGGCCAGTGTTTTGATGGTCCATAGCCTGTTCTAAACCTCTTTAACCCCAGCACCTGCTTTTGTAGTCAAATAGCTTTAGTCTGTATGAGAGGGAGCACAGCTCCTATCCAGGTAATCAGACCTGATGTGTGTGAGGTCCTGGCCAGTGCTTGGGAGTCTCCTGCTGCCTGATGGCCCTCATCTTCTTCTGTCCCCAGGACACTGGTGTCTGGGCTGCACTCCAGCATCACTGCCTCGCCTCCCTCCACACTGCTTTACAGAAGTTCTGGTTGCAAAATTGTCCTGTGTTCGGTCACTGGGAGTGCAGCCTGCTGTCCCACTGAGATCTCATTTACACCCTTTCCAGGCCTGAGGAGGGCAGAGAGGCTTCGCTCACCTTCTGTGGGCTTTGGCCAAGCCTTTGTTTGCGTCGAAGGCCGGTCAGCTGGTTCCCTGGATATCAGAGCCAGTTTGAATAACATTCTCTCTGTGCTGTACTGCATCGTCTTTCAGAATTTGCTTATAAAAAGAGCTTTTGCCAATGAGGTTTGGGTTGTTTGTCCTAGAAGTCTTGTAGTTAATAAAAATAAAAGAAGTTCACAAATGGTGTTTCATAGAATTAATGCAAAGCAAACCTCTGTGACTGTGACTCTGCTGGCTTGAAGGGACCACATTTCAGCTGGTTTGAAAAAAAACACTGTCAAAATTACTCCTACCTTAAATAGATTCGGTGACTTTTTTATTTTGATTGGACATGTGCTTCTGCCTCCACCACAGGTATTATTTTCTTAAAGTCAATTATGGATCCAGTGTGTAATTTTAAAAATGGTGCAAGTTCCAAGGGTAAACCAGACTGTGCAGAGCCCTTGTCTCGGGGTGAGCACACACCTCGTTTGCAAGCACAGCCTGTGTGAACGTTAAACTTCATCAGTTGCCTCTTCAGCAGCCGTTTTAAAAATGATGCAGAGGAGTGGAAAAGCAAAGATATTATCAAGCTGCGTGTCCTGAAATGTATCCTGGGAGCTGTGTTCAGTGTAGAATATCCATTTGGCTATTTAAAATCATATTGAGACTTTCTAGTCCCTGAAGATCTTCTTTTAGGTTTGCAGAGTTGGTTACTCTGCAAACTGCCAATTTTTTATTTTTATTTTTTAATATGCAGGATGTAAGTAAGTCAGAATGAGCTAATTTGGCCAATGGAATTTTATAACAAATGTATGTATGCTGTGGGTTTCCCTCCCTCACCCCCTCCAGCAGAAACATAATTTGCAGAAATGAAAACAGTCTCTGGCTGGATTTAGGGTTTTCTCAAAAATAGAAACAGTAGGGTTTGTCTGGCTGGGCCAGTTTCCTCACCACACACCTGGTGTATATCACTTTAAAAAATACATTATGCCTCATTAAATTACAATTAAATGAAATCATGATCATTTGTTTTTCTGGAAGGAAGATGTTTTGCATATTGAAAGCCTAATTTGTTGCAGGTGACAAAAAGGCTGAACAGATTATTTAATATCACTTTATTTTTTTATAATGTTGCTCACTGGTTAGTTTGTGCATACTTCAGTAGCTCAGAATTATATTATTATAAACGTTATTGCTCTCAAGATACTTTATTTTATCATCCTACCCTATCACTCAGCTATCTAGCTGCTGCTGTTTACCGGTGTTGTTTATCTTCAGTTGCAGGAGGACGTGAGATTTTTCCCTTGTGACTCAGTTTTCTTATTAGCTCTCCTGCTGTTTACATGGTTCCTAAGCTGCCAAAGCACTTAGAGGAGCTGCAGAAAAACCCTCTTCACGACCAGGTTTCCTACCTGTGGGCCTGGGGCGGGGTGTGGAGAGCAGGGCTCGCCCCTGCGAGGGGCTGCCTCTGTCACCGTACTGGGGGGACAGCGGGTCCCTGTCCTGGAGCAGGTGCCTGTGTCAGGAGGGAAGGCTCCCAGCAGTGCTCAGCCTGCTGGTTGAACAGTTAGCCCTGCAAAATGTTGCTGCGTCCCTGTAGCAGGTCAAGATGAGTCCCTCAGAGAGGCAGGAGCCACAAGCACGGAGTTTACCCCATGATAAGATGTTTCTGGTGATGAATCAGAGCCTTCAAGCACAAGAGTTGGTATCTCAGGCAGTGAGGTACCTCTTAGTGCGATGACCAAGCCTCTTGTACCTGTGATCCTCTGATTTACATACAGAGTCAATGACTGCACGGAAAAGTAATTGCTGGCATGCTTTCACATATGTTTGTGCTCTCCATTTTTGAAATTGGACCATAAATTTAGCCAGGCTAAGATGAGAGGGAGAAAAAACCGTCTTAGAGTCAGCTCCAGTAGCTTTCAGGTCCCTTTCTTTTAACCTAAACTGATGAATTTTTGGAGTTGAGCTTTGCTTAAAAAAAAAAAAAAAGGGGGCGTGGGGAGGGACAGTTATATATCCTTTAAAAGACACAGGGAAATAGAAATACAGAGAATTGATGGGACTGATGTTTCATTTATTTACTGCATTTAGAGAATTTATCACTGCCTTTAAGGCAAAATTTTAATAGCGACTTGCTCTATCGATCTTGGAGTCATGGAGCTTGTGGCTTCAAGCTCCTGTATGTTCTTTTTTGGTTAATCTCCCCCATCCTATGAACCTGTCAAATGCTAGAGAGCTTTTCAAAATGTCCTTGGCTTCTCTGAGAGCTGGTAAACCCTGAGGAAGAAGCAAAGTATGAGCGTGCAGTTGTGTTGAGGTCACACAGAATACCAGAGGGCAGCCCAGCATTGTAGCTTCTTCAGACTTTTTCCCTGTGCAGACCTTTTTCAACAACCAGCTTCTGTCTCCCATCCCATTCATGAGTGGAGCTCACCATGGTTCCATTCTCAGCTCCTGTGCTTCCACTGCCCAGTCTGATAATTCCAGAACATATAATTGAGAGTGTTTTGTCTTGGTTATTTAGATGAGGAGCTGAAAAGATGGAGCTGTATTACAGCCTACCTTCAGGTTGTGTGTGGAGCTTGTTTTGAGCACTTTTGGTGTAAACACTACTGAAGTGAAGCTTTCACGTGTGCATTTTAGTGTAGGTGTTTAATAGCAGAAAGCAGATAAATGCAGACACACATACATGATTTGCTGGTCAGATGGTTTTATCAGGCAGCCTGGTAAATAAGATCAATGTATACTAAAAATGTTGGCATTTGTTTAATCGGCCAAGTGTAGTGGAAGTGTTTTAGCAAGACATTTTGGAGGAGACTTTCTGACATGGAAAAAAATAAACTAAGAAAGTAAACTAATATTACAGCGCTCTGAGTATGTGGTTGTTTTCTAGTAATGTTTTTGTTACAAGAAAGGTGTAAGGCTGGACTGTACTCGTGGGGCAGCTTGCCTTGGTTGTGGCTGTAAAGTGACTGCACAATGCTGATGCCAGCAGCAACAGTGGAGTCCCCACGCCCGCGGCTGCCCAGCGCTGCTCCCCTTCCTGCACTAGGTCAAGGTGAGCAAGGGGATCTCACACGGCATTCCTGGGAGCAGAGGGGCAGACAGCCTCTGGGTTGGGACAGGAGGGAAGCAGGAAGGGTGTCGGATAGCTCAGAGAAACATATTGAAGGAATAGCCTTTTAAGTGTTGGATATGGGGGGGCACATGGGGGAAGCTGTTCACACACACTGTGTCCCCTGTAGTTTCTGTAGGCCCTGATCCACACTTGTGTGTTGTGCCTTTAACTTGTACATAATCTGTGGAACTGTTCAGCACATACAGGTATGCATAAATTTAATCCCATCATTATATTTAAGCCTCTTTTAATGACATTTTCATCTCTCCGACTATTTTTTTTTTCTTCTTTATTTTTTTGGAAATGCAGTCTAATGGCTTTTGTAAAAACTAGATTAATGTGGTGTTCATTCATGGTTGCAATGTGAAACCTGCAGTATTTTAAAACGAGGAGTGAAAGAATGGGTTAAATCCCTAAAGTTAGATTCTATGGTTTTATTATTGTTCCACTTTTCTCCCTTCAGAAATGACTGTCCAAACAGAATTGAACGGACTGTAATATCAAAACCCAGCCAAACATTTTTCTTTATAAACCTCCTGCACTGTTTAAATGTCGAAACTAAATTTACCAACCTTGGCAGATTTGTCAAAGATGAACAAGATTGCCAAGTGTTCCCAGCTTCAAGTAAAAAGAGAGGGAGAGAGAGATCTCTAACAGCTCCTAAAATATTTGCAACAAGCACCTGGTGATAACTGCAATTTCTTCTACCCAATGCACCTACCTTCCTATCCAGCATCTCCATACTCAGAAGCTTATTACAGTGCCAGAATAGGACAGTCCCAAAATAAACCTCAGCCCCCAGAAGACAAACATTTTCCTACGAAATATCCCCTCAGGGAGAGCCCATGAGATTCTGATGTAGGTTCCCAGTATTGCAACCCAGCTGCTTACACTAAACATTTTTTTACAAAACCAAAGAAACCCACCAACACATGACTGGCTTTTTTTTCCTTTTTTTTTTTTTTTTT
>VWZG01003741.1:400613-500613 GCA_013396735.1 Grallaria varia
TTTCTTTTTTTTCTTTTTTTTCTTTTTTTTTTTTTGAACAGGGCTTGTTGTCAGAGATCCTGCGTAAAGAAGAAGACCCTAGGACAGCTTCCCAGTCCCTCCTGGTAAACTTAAGGGCAATGCAGAATTTCCTCAACTTGCCTGACTCGGAGCGGGATCGTATCTATCAAGATGAGAGAGAGAGAAGTATGAACCCAAACGTGAGCATGGTGTCTTCAGCTGCCAGCAGCCCAAGCTCCTCCAGAACCCCCCAGGTAAGACACAAGCCCTCATTACCTGTTTGTTGTGTGGATTACTCCAGGAAGGTGTTTCTCTCCACCCTTCCCCTGTCTGTTTTTTCCTCAGTTGAGGAAAATATTTTTTAAGGTTTTTAAGAGACATTTAGTGGATTGCAGCAGGACCCTGGGATGATCATTCAGGCTTTATTCAATGCCATAAATGCAAAAGACTATGTAACTTTCGTGACTGAAAGAGCACATATATGGGCATTACATGCAGGCTGCTGATTACGTCCATTAAATGGCTATTACAGAATATATTACAGAAAGACAGTGCATGTAGCTTTTCACCTGTGTCCATTACATTCTTCAGAACACAGAGAAAATTTCGGGGCTTGTGAAGAGGTTCATATATGTTGCAATAAAAACTGTGTCAGGAACAGAGGTCAATAGTGTATTAGACAGACATTGTCAGAAATCAGAGTGTTTATTAGCATGCTGCTGCTGCCCACTCTTCTTCCCTGAGTAGGTTATTCCTTTGCGCTAAGAAAGAGCATCCGCATACGACACTGTAATAGTCATCTCCACTCGTACCAGACTGCTTGCAGTCCCAGACATACACTCTGGAAAGTGAGGCTGCTTGCACAGGGGTGATGATTAACACCTATCATGACGCTTTGCCTAACTTGAGTCTGAACTTTCTAACAGTGCAGACATGATGGGTCAGTTCTAGCACTTCTCTCATCTTCAGTAAATGGGCCCGTATAATCCTTTAATAGCATTACTGAGTAGCCACAGCTGCTAAAAGTCAGCAATGTGGAGGGAGCCACGTTTTACATGCAAACTGATCATCCTTAAGGAAGGTGTGTTGATTCTCTAGAAACTGTTCAGTTGTTCAGTTTAACCCAGGCACTTGGGTGCACTTCACCATCATCAGTACATGATGTAAAGAATTGTTTTCCCTGAAAACAAGAGTATCCTGCCAACTCAAATTTGACACTTCATGGGAAACTCATTGTATGCGCCTTATCTGTTTCAATTATCTCTAAGTGAAAATAAAAAAAATAAAGGGAACTATGTTATTATTTTAATAATGTACCCACTTTCCACCTGTGTTTATTAAGTATTAGCTTACTCTTACTTCTATTTGTTGCAATAGGTTTTGCAACTAGAATCAAGTACGAAAAGGATATTGAGAGTTTAGATGTAATCCAGTGAGAATAAAAATTGGATCTGTTGCCCCATCTCATTCCTGTGTTGAAATATGCCATTTTCACATGCTCTGGCCACAGCTAGAACGTAATTTAAAATGATGGGAATTTTGCCTGCATTTGTAAGAGCTAAGTTTTGCTAGCAAACCGTACTCTGGAAATATAAAACAGCCCATCCTTGCCTTATTTCAGGCTGAAGAATCCAACAGAATGTAGTGAGGTTTTTAATCAGCAGAAGCAACTCACAAAGGTTTGCGTACCCACTGCTCGCCTTGTGCCCGCTGGATAACGATTTCCCAGCCCTCAGAGGGCCAGCACCCGTCAGCACAGGTGCTGTTTTGACAACTTGGACACCTCTGCAAATGAGGCTGCTTCCCAGCTCCCGGGCAGGCAGCACGGCTACCGTGCTTCCCCATATGCCCAGTATTCGTTCTGCAATACAAATGCCACCCTTGCAGGCAGCGCGGTGATTCCCGGCAGCATCGCCTCCCCGGGCACTTACCCCAGAGCAGGGTGCTCGGGGCAGCAGCGGTAGGAGCAGTACCATCCTTTCAGGGAATTGTGTTAGGGTGCCAGGGAAGGTGATGGAATGACATTTGGAAACATGGTTTCCATAGATACTGATCTCCTGCAGCAATGCTTTCGGGACTGAGTGCGCTGGGTAGGAGGAGAGCAGTGACAGAGACCTGTGGAAGTGCTAGTGCTGGGGCAGTCATGCAGAAGGTGTAAGGGCACACAGAGGAACCTGGCTCGGCTCTCCCTAACTCTGAGCCAGCCCCAGGCCACCCCCATGGGATGTGCCTGGCTCAGGACCTGCCTCAAGGTGAGAACAGCAGATTGATCCAGCAAATGGGTACGAGTGCCATGGGGAAGAAGCTCCAACCTGTTAGGGGTTGTTGTGTGCACGCAGCACACCAGCAATAAGGGCTGGGTTTCAGTGCTCTGGTGCTGTGGTTGCAAACACTTTCTTTTTCCCCAACTGTTTGCAACAAGGCATTTCAATAGTGTTAAATGCCTTCTTAATATCAAGATCAGTTTTGAATCCAGGCCTCTAACATAAAATACTTTATTTTAGTGACTGTGATACTTTGGGTTGGTACTTGCCCTGCCTGTTTCAGTGGTTAAATCAAAAATGGTGCAGCTTTCAGGGTGTGCAAGGCAGGCCTTTCTCTGATATGTGGCCATGGAGTTAGAGGCTTAGGAGACCCACACAGGATGGAGCTATATTTTAAATCTTTCTTTTACATGTTGATGTTGTCCTTCTCAGCATCTCAGACCTCTGTAATGGCCTTTGAGGCTGTGGTGACCTTGACTGCTGCTCTAGCCAAAGACTCCAGTGCCTAGGAAGGTTTTTTTATACCCGACAAAGCTCCATTAAATGAGTCCTGACAGACTTGGACAGTTCTCTTGCTTCCCATGATCTCTTCGTTGTTTTCTTATATTTCCCACAGTTGCCCTAACTCTCATCTATCTGTAAACATTGAATTTCAGTGCGTGGTGTCCCTGTCCGTCCCTCCACTGGACATGTGTTCATGGCCTGTGGATGGCGGTGGGTTTAGCTGCCGTCCAGCTGTCCCCACCTGAACACAGGGGGCTGGACTTAGAGGGAGCAGGAAAATCTTAACCCCCTTTCTGCATGTGTCCTGCCTGTTGTAGGCAGGGAACAAGCCCAGAGCAGTGCCTGCAGAGCATGGGGAGTAGGACAGGGAGAAGATACAGACTGGTTAAAGCTTTATCTGGAAGCAGTACTGAGAAATGATTAGTCTACATTGCTGTCTTGGTTGGGTTTTGGCTCTGTTATACATGTGGCCTTTGGTACAAAAAAGATGTTAGAGGAAGATTTGGAGGACAATAAAACAGAAAGAGAAGTTCAGAAGGTTTGGATTTTCCTAGTTAACCTTCCCATTAACAAATAAGTATTTTGACATGTCTGCCTTGTTAAAAATTAACATTGGATGTACTCTAGTAGGCTTCAACTCTGACACAAAAACAGGAGCCAGCTGAAAAGGTTCATAATTGGGCCAAATATGACGTTCACCAGAGTGTATGGGTGGTTTAGATCTATTGCCACCTAGGTTGTGTTGTTTCTTAAGACCTTTGCATCTCAAGAGAAAGCAGAGATTTTGTATCAGTAGCCCACATGTTCCCCTTAAAAGTGTAGGGGGTGCAGTGATCAGCCCTGGTATCTGTCCTCTTTGAGCTCAGGAAAGCAAATGAGATCTGTCACCAAGGGGCTGCTGGTGCTGGGAACTCTCACTGAGCATCACCCTGCCCTCATTCCCGTGCCTGCCAGTGCGTTCTGGGGACCCCCATGGCCGAGGGGCTTTAAAATCAGCATCTTGTAGCAGTCTGCTGAACTGTATTGATAGAAGCCTTGTCGGGGTAGTCCAGCCCGGGGAAAGTGCTGGCAGCGTCCGTTATTGTCCTTCATTTGTCACAGAAGCTGATGGGAAATCATTCAATTAAAAGGAGTGCAGCGGAATACACAAAATCTCAATATGAGTTTAGGAGAATGAGGACAGCACATCAAAGGCATGCCAAAGCCCAGCTTTATGAAATGATTGGGTTTTTTTCATTTCCACTGATTTCCTAGGTGAAATTAGGTGACTGTCTGGCTAGCATAATGATGATAAGACTGGGAAACCATACATACTCAAGTGACATACGTATAGTTTTAATAAAGGATGAGGGAAACTAGAGGGAGTGCATTAAATTGAGTAATAATTTATTATTTAGAGACCTCTACCCATTTACTCATTTTTTCTGGGAGAATTGGCTCTTCCTCCAAGGTGTAGGCCACTTTTAGAGAGGGGGGAGAAGGTAGGACCGGGTGGCTGTGCCGCAGTAGCTCGCTGGCAAAGCCAACTTCAGCGCCTGCCTGCAGCCGAGTGCAGCCGAGTGCCCCGGCTACCTATCCTGTTGTTGAGCTGCTCAATAAACACACTAGGAGAGGGAGAGGGAGAGGGGGAGAGTTGACAGGGCCTTGCATTTCCTATAGGAATGCACTGCAATTATTTCCAATCACAATTAACCTGATTAGAATAATGGACAGGAAGTGTCCCTCTGTAGCTAATGCAGTTTGGCATCAGCTGACTGAAATCCTTTGATAATTTCTGCACAGATGGCTGGGCTGAAAGCAGCACTTTTTTAATTATTATTTTCATGGTCTCTTGGTAGGCCAAAACCTCGACACCAACAACAGACCTCCCCATTAAGGCGGACAGTGCCAACGTCAACATCACAGCTGCCATTTATGACGAGATCCAACAGGAGATGAAAAGGGCCAAGGTATCTCAAGCTCTGTTTGCCAAAGTGGCTGCCAATAAAAGTCAGGTGAGTGGTACAGGGGATTTCATTGTTGTGGAGCTTTTTGGGATTTTGTTTTTAAAGCAAACTCTGGGATTGGGACTAGCCCCACCTCCTTCTCCCACCAATAAAATTGTATCTGTTCCTACAATAAAAACAATAATCTTCAGCTCTGGGGAACCTGTTGTGTTTGGCTTTTACCTGCTTTAGTGGTTTCCTTTTCCCTTTTAAAAGAGGCTAAGGGAAGGGTCAGCTCACCACCAAGCTTTTTCTCCTCTTTGGTACAAACATGTATGTCCTTTCCCACGTGTGGTGCATCAATTACACCTCTTCTAGTAGGACAAGGAACTTTCAAAATGGTGGTATCCTACTCATTTGGCAGGTAATGAAATTGCTTTCTCAAGTGATTAACTGAGGCAAAGCAATGGGAATCAGCGCATTAGGCAGGTGTTTCCTTTTTTGCATGTTATATGTGCTGCATACAGTATTGCCACGTGAATAATTCACATCAGATCCAATCACTTTTACAAAAAGGCATGAGGAGGCACTGCAGTGAGTTCTCCTGGATTAATTTCTACCTTGGGTGTAAAAAATACATGCGGGCAAACTTAGGTCCGGGTGAAATTCTTGAAGAGAATCCATTAATTTAAAAATTTCATCCAACTCTTTAAAAAAATATAATGCACCAGAAGGGATTTTGTGGAAAGGAGGACAGACAGATTTTTTTTGAAGGGCAGCGAGTGGATTGGAGATTGTTGGAAGGAATTGTTTCTCAGTGAAATAGCTGGTTCTGATCATGGATGAAATTACTCAGTTGTGCTAGGAGAGAGCATCAATATGCACACAAAAATGCACAAGTGTGTATGTGACAATGAGAGAGAGGGGTAGAAGTATCTAGGTGCTTGCACTCTGAAAAATACATTCTTTTCCTCTGTGCAGGGAAACAACATTGTAGTCATTAAAGTAAATGTAGAATAAGCGGTTGAAAGGCTTATAAACAAAGCATCAAAGGCTATCAAAGCACATGGGAGAGCCTTGTCCTTGTTACAGGTATTTGCGCCCTGACACATGGAGATCTGATTAATTTTTCCTTCCTCATTTAATCATTCATTTTCTTCGCCTTTTGCTTTCTCTTGTCAGGGTACAGGGGTTACAGTCCCTCTACCCCCCAACCAAATCCCAGGCTCAGTATGAAATACATAAAAGGAAAATACCATGGAACCCTCTTAAACTGTTAAATGCATAAAAATCTCATGTACCACATGGCAAAATATAATGAGAACTGGAGCTGTTAAACGAATAAAGCTGTTAAAAGCATAATGCCACTTGGCACAACTACTGTGCATTTAACGGTTTTCCACTGTGTAATAAATGACATATGTGGTAAACGTGCAGTAAATATAAAAACTGCACAATTGATTTTGCAAACGTGCCCCTTATTCTTTACTCCATGCAGATATCAAAGTTCCACCCAGAATCTGGACTGGACAGCTTTTAATAAGGAGTGTTTAACAGAGACCGAATGCCAGCCTCTCTGAGGTTTGGCTTAAAATTGCCTGCAAGCTTCCTGTCATTATACCCGGAGGCTTCTTGAAATAGAGAGGGACTGAACCACCCAACAATAATTTGGGTGGCTCACCAGCTTTGGTCTGTGCCAGCTTGAGTGCACTTCTCTGGCAGCATTGCACACCAGCGCCAAAACAAAAATAAGATCCGTAGTCTTTCGCGTGGAAAAAGAACAGGGCAGATTTTGAACACCAGATGCAAAAGGTTAAGAACAGGATCCGCAAATGTTATTGTTTAAAGCAATGTTACTGCACATAAAGGTTTTGTTTCTTCAGCAGCAGCGAATAAAGAAGTGTTTCTGGGGCTGATGTTTCTTTTGTTTCACAGCCCTGCCAAAGCAATACTGGCTCCCTGGGATGACCCAGCATTCGCCATGCTGAGATGTCATAGCGCTCTGCTGGAGCATGAAAGTGGTTTATGGGGGCACTGGAAGGCAGGGACAGAGAAGGCATAACCAAGAGTCATAGTGGTATGGGGCCTCCCCCTGCCCCAGAGTCCACCTGTGTGCCTGCCCCTGGCTGATTTGGTGTGCCCATGGTGTCCTGCTGCTGGCTGGAGTTCTCTGTGGCCCAGAGAACTGCCAAAAGCAAGGACACAGCTGCTTGTGTGGGGTAGAGCCACGGTGTCATGATTAGCGTGTCTCCTTAGGTCCAGCTTGTCTGAAAACTAACGGTTGGTTGTTCCCAGTGCTTTGCACAGACCAGTTGTGTCAGTCGGGCCATTGCTGGTGAAGATGCTGCTGATTTCAGCAGCTGAGTTGCATGGTGGGAAGCACTCATTGAAAACTGCCCATGTTTGCAGAAGAGAGAGTTTGAAAGAGGGGGAAAAAAAGAGTGAGTCTGAGGCTTTGCTTGGACTCTCCGCCAAGGTTCGTTCACTTGCTATTCTCCACAGGCCTGGCTTGCATTGCGTTGGCTTCCTCTATTATTCCCTCACCCCAGACTACTGAGAGGCTTCCAGTTTGCTAACAAGGCATGTGTTATGTTGGGCGCTGCTGTTCTGTCAACAACAATCCACGGTGCTGTGAGATCTTCACAGTTTTAGCAGGCAGTGAGTCTCCGACAGGGCTGTTTTGACATTTTATACACAGGGCTGTATGTCGTGTACCCGAGAGAACATCCAGAGGCAATGGAGGCCTCATTTCTTCTTCTGTCTCCGTACAGGAAGAGTAGTACCCACTGAGAGCAGTTATTGCAAGTGGCATCATCTACTGGTGGAGTTAATTGACTTCTAATTTAACAAGCAACCATCTTCATTCTTAAGACATGGCAGAGTCTCAGTTCAGCAACTAAAGAGAAGAGCAGCTTCTAGAAACTGAGGTTGCAAATCACAGAGCTCACAAGTCAACATAAATGCAAGGATCAGGGCCTTATGGAGGTACTACCAAGGTAGTATGGTGAGAATGCTCTAAGGGAATCCACCTTCATAAATATTTCAAGCTATTCATTTTGAACGTTAACTTACTCTATCATCACTTTTTTACCTTAATATGCATTTTATTCCTTGCAACTTATATATAGAGATTTTTAGCCTTGTTTGTGAAGTGCTGTGCATCCCTTTGTATTTCTGAAGTCAGCAGGGGCTGAGAGCTCAGTGCCCTCACAACACAGCCTCCAAAGCTGTCCTCCCAATTATAGCTGCCAGCTGTTAGGGATGTACCCACAGGACAGCATGCTTCTCTGGGGATGCCACCGGCTTGTGCCCCTTGTCCTTTCAGTATCTAAACCTGGGACCTGTATTAGCACATTGGGAGTGTTTCTGAGTGTGGCTGGAACACCAGGATTTGGTTTCCAGTCTACATTTTGAGCTTTCCTGGTTATATTGAATTCATAAGGAGATGGGCTTTTGGTGTGCCATTTCAGAGAGATTTGGGTGATCTTTGTGCCTGCAGAGCTGGGCAGTAGGACAGCAGAGACTTTGACCTTGAATTGCTGCACATTTGGACTGTTAGTCATTAAAGCTGGCTTCTGCATTCAATCCTGCAACTCCTCTACAGTTACACCTTCAGGAAAACCATTTCCCCCGTGACACTGTGCCAGTGCTTCTGTAATACTGTGCAGCAGCATCACCCCTTTGACCTCTGCTAGTGAGGGTCATATCAGAGGCTGTGCTGTGCTCAGCAGAGATTTTCTTCTTAGTCTGTGCAAAATGAGTTAAGGAATGTAGTTCTGTTCATAATAAACAGTCACTATCAAAGTAAATAGTGGGCACAGCTGGCTGGAAAGCTTGTTGACAGTCAGACAGAGGGCAGAGTTGGTATGAACATGGAGACCAAACTCTGCACAGTTCTTCCAGGGCAAGAGACTCTTCTTAATCAGGCTGGGACAGCATGGGGAAGCAGGGTGTGTGCTGCTGGGGATCTACCTTGGGCAGGGCAAATGGAACCTTCACCAGCCCAGTGAAACAACAAGTACAACCTTGAAACTGAAATTCTTCTCAAGGGACTAGAATTTGTTCCAGTTGCACCACAGTAAAGCAAGAGAGACCCCATGGAGCAACAGCTGAAAAAACGATAAGTTAGCACAGCTCAGTTTCTGGTTTTTATCTTTGCCCTCTTTAAAAGTGAGAAAAGAAAGAATAAACTTGATTGAGCATTGGAGGCTGGAGGCAGAAAAGCCCTTCAGGTAAAGGGAAACCCAGGCCTATGGATGGAAATCACTATTACAGATCCTCCCCTGTCCTCTGACTTTTCCTTTTCATGTTGATATCCCTGTCTCATTGCCAGAATTGTCTGGGAGCCTGTTCTCTGGCCTGGGAGGGTGTTAACCCACAGCGCGACCCCACACTAGATGGGACTCAGCACCATGGCCACCTTCCCATGCCCTTACCTCCCACCTGTCCTACAAGAAGAAAGTACAGGTACTGTGAGAGGAATGAACAGCATCACTTTGAGGAAGGGTTAACTCTAGAAACCTTTTATTTCGTCCTTCCCTCTCTTTCTTTCCCAACTTATATTCCCTGGTATTCATTTGATATGATGGGATGCCTTCTCTCCCCCTTTTAGCTTATAATAGGTATTTTCTGTTCCCTTAAACTAATTAGCTTCCAGTGATGAAGAACAGCAGCTAGAAAAAGCAGCTGGTGGTGAAGATGCATAGCGTATCTAGTGTGTGCATATAGGGCACTTCTTACTGCTGTAGCATCTTGCTGCCTTTATGATGCTGTGAATCTCTACAGCTGGGGCATATCTGTTGTGCTGATATTTTGATGTTCTTTTTACATACTGAGAAAATACAAAAAGACATTTCTCTTCTTGACAAACTTGGAATTTCTTTGAAGTATCTTTAGACTCGAGCTTCCCTTATACAGACTTCTGTTCAAGCACAGTGTGACCCCCATCCAGGACAAGTTTGAGAAGTGGTCCCCTGTGAACCTCATGAGGTTTGACAAGGCCAAGTGCAGGGTGCAGCACTTGGGTCAGGGCAGCCCCACTATCAACACAGGCTGGGGGATACAGGGATTTAGAGCAGCTCTAGGGGTGCTGGTGGATGAAAAGCTTGACAAGAACTGTCAGAGTGTGCTCACAGGCCAAAAGGCCAGCTCTGTCCTGGGCTGCATGCAAAGCACCAGGGGCAGCAGGTTGAGGGAGGTGATTCTGACCCTCTGCTCCGCTCTGGTGAGATCCCGTCTGGAGTACTACATCCAGCTCTGGGGTCCCCAACACAGGACACGTGTGGACCTGATGGAGTGGGCCAGAGAAGGCCCACAAAAAAGATCAAAGGGCTGAAGCATTTCTCCTGTGCAGACAGGCAGAGAGAGTTGGGGCGGTTCAGCCTGGAGAAGAGCAGGCTCCAGGGAGACCTCATTGCAATCTTTCAGTACTTAAATGGGGCTTATAAGAAAGATGGTGACAAAGTTTTTAGCAGGGCGTCTTGGGATAATGGTTTTAAACTAAAACAAGGTGAATTCAAACTATATAAGGAAGCAACTTGTTAAAATGAGTGGTGAAACACCGGAACAAGCAGCTCAGAGAGGGAGCAGATGCCCCATCCCTTGAAACATTCATGGTTGGCTTGGGTGGGGCTCTGAGCAGCCTCATCTATTGAAGATGTCCCTGCTCCTTGCAAGGCAGGTGGATTAGGGACCTTTAAAGGTGCCTTCCAGCCTAAACTGTTCTGTGGCACCATCTGGAGCAGTGCGTTAGCCTCTCAGCAGCTGAGTGAGTAAGGGACAATTGTGGAGCTGGGGCTTTGCTCAGGAAGCCCTTGGCAGACCTGGGAGCTGATGGTGTGCTGCTTGCCCTAACCACAAACCACACTTCCTCTCCAGCGTGGGGAGAAGCTAGTTTGAACTTGGCATGCTGGAAGTATTCTCAGTGCACAGCATCCTTCCCTCTGAGGCCAAGAGCTGTAAGCAAATTTGGTGTTCCCATGAATCTAAGGTATGTCAGGGCTCATGTATCATGTATCTCATTCTTTATGATTGTATATTCATGTTTTATACAGCTAGTGAGAAACTGGCCCTCACGAAAGTGTTTCTCATTTTACCTTGAATTTTTGAGGGAGGAAAAGTATCAAGTGCTTCAGAAAATCCAGGCTATTGAGTGATTAACCTTGAACTGTATCAAAATACTCCAAGTAAAACTTCTCAGGTTCAATCCCCCTCCCCCCACCCTCATCAAGAATTCATTGAAGCCATGACAGAACTCTCCATTACAGCTAGTCTTTTATCCATTCCAGCTTTCTTGATTAGGTTATCTTGAATCATTAGGGGGTTTATTTATTTTAATAGACACTTATTGGATTCATGGAAAGAGAGTTTGGTGACTAAAGAACAAGAGCTGAATATTATCTGGCTCATTTTGCATTGCAGAGAGTCCCAAACTGAGCAGAGGGAAGAGAGGCTAAGGAAGTTTGTCCACAGGACTCAGGTGATCCCATGTAGAAAGGGAGCCTTATCTGGGGAATGCAGCATTACTTTACTAATCTTTCAAGACTTGCATCAATCATTGCTGCTTTTTTTTCCTTTTGTCACATATGTTGACATTTTCTGCACTGATGATGTGGGTGAGGAAATGGCCTTTTACATTTATTTTTGAGATTTATTCCTGAATCACTCATACTAAAAGTTTTCATTTGCCTACTCATGCTTTCACTGGAGACCCTACAAAATGTCAGTGCAGAAAACTAGCTGTAGTATTATTATCATCACCATCACTATTAGAATAATAAATTATTATTATTATTACTGTTATAGTTATTACTATTAGAATAATGAATTATTATTATTATTACTGTTATAGTTATTATTTTGGTGGTGGTTGTTATTGTTAATAATTTTAATGTATGTGCAGGGAAGCACAAGGTCAGTTTAGCTGCAGTGCTGTCCATGCTCAGAGCAGAATGGTTGCCCATAGCTCAGTCACGGTGGACACCCAACTGCCACCTCCTGCCACCTCCTGCCGTGGGTTTTGGCAGAGATGCTGCTCAAAGCACAAGCACTGCCCTCTACCCCGGCACAACTGTGAGCCTCAACTCTTCCCACGTGCCTTCTTGTCTTTAATCAGGAATTTGGTCCTTGGCAGACTGCGGGTCAGCGGATCCGCAGGAGGCAGTTTTTGGGCCTGGTATATCTGTGTATACCTTCACTGGGTCCTGGGAAAACTGACCTGATTGTAATCTGGTGTCTCTGGCTGTCAGAGCAGCCTGCCCTGCTCCAGGGAAAGCCTAGCAAAAGTGAAAGGGTCAAGCTGCTAGAAAGGGCTTAGGGATAAGGAACAGAGAATATGGCTCGGGATTGCTGCACCAGCTAGCTGTCCTCAGGGGGGTTCCAGTGCGCCAAGGCTCTTGCTTTGGTGTAGTAAGCATGCTGTTTCTTTAACAGCATAAAAGCACAATGGGAATGGCTGGCTTCCTGCAGATTTTTGTTGTTGTTTGCTTAGCTATGTGGAAATGTATTTGATTAAAAGATAGAGAGAGAGGTTAAAAATAGGACATTAATATGATATTATTTGTTTTATCAAATAAAATGCTTAGAAAATGTTTATCTTGTCTCATGAGAACAACAAAAATAGAGGCCAGCACTTCTCTGCAGCTCTCTTTAATGAGCTAAATTGGGCTGCATTCTTGATGCCTCTAGAAGTTTTGGGGTGAAATGAAGGAAGTTCTGAGCAGAATTCCTTGTAACCACAAGCACTGGGTGTGCCTGAATGTAGAGCCAAAAGCATCCTTTAATTGTGCTGTTTTTCCTCATCTTCTTTTTAATGGAAGACATTCCCATTTGAGAACCTTAGAAGCTGACATTAGGGGCTGGATTCTGCCACCCATATTGACACTGGCGTGTATCAAACTCTTCTGGTAACTCTGTGACAGCCAAGGGGACTGTTAGTTCCGTGGAGCAAGACCTGTGACGTGCAGGGAAGGCAGCATTTTATGGGTCTGGGGAAGGGTGTGGTTTTTGTTGGATTTTCAGAATACATTCACAGAAGTTGTATTTACTTGTAATGCATTGATCTCAGATAATGTGGATAAGTGGAAGAAAAGGTGGTGAGATAGTGTCTCCTTCACTTTTCCTTCTTCATGCCAATAAATGTAACTATAGGCGAAAATTCACTGTGAATGGCTGTAGCTCCAAGAATTTCTGTATGTTAGCATTTCTTAAATGAAATAATTCTTCTGGAAAGCTCTGTGTAACATACACAGACCCCAAAAAAATAAATAAAAGAAAATAAAAAAATTGTGACCAAAAAACCCCAAGTTGAGATTTTTAACAGTAAAAGGAGATTTTGTATATTAATAATTCATGAGTTCTCATTGAACATGCACGAAGAAACGGTGCTATTCAATAGAGAATACTGTCATCTGTCACTGTTTTATTTGACATTTACACTTTTTTTTTTTTTTTTTTTTTTTTTTTTTTTTTTTGCCTGGTACTGCAAAACTTTCTTGGATGGCGTGCTAAGATTATTTAAATAAATAATTTTAAAAAGCCCATGCAGACTTTTCATCTGCACATGGGGAAGGCGGTTACTTGCAATCATAAAGAACGTGTGAGTAAGCTGCGGTGCTGTGTTTTCTCACGTATTAGTCAAAGCTATTGCCTAATAAACAGCCCCATAGATGGATAGATAGGGTCTTGAATGAGTGCCTGAATAACGAAAGGGAAGGATAGGAAAAGAGCAACGAAAGGGCAGATTTGATGCCGATAAGTGTACGCATGCACGCAGGGGGTACGCGTGTGTGTGTGCGGAGGGGAGCGAATAATGGCTGTTGTGAAGAAAGCTGCCACAAATACATCGCTGACGCTGGTGCAAGAATAAATATTTATAAATGGGTGTTGGGGGAGATCCAGTCCCGCACAACGTGAGAGAAGACAGGGCATTTAGCACAATGACAATTCAGTTAGGTGCACCTTGCAATTTCTTGCTAATATTAGGCTCATGGAAATCTTTCTGCTCTGTAGGTTAGTTATTATTTATAAAAATCACAGAACCAGCTGATACATTCATAAGCTAATTATTGTAGCAGCTGGGTACACATGGTGCAATATGTCTGAGGCTGTGAAGTATCACAGATTTCTTTGGGCCTGCTGTGGTGGGGGTGTGCTGTTGAAGGCTAGATCCCTTAATCTGATCAGCCAAGCAAATACTTTGTGCGGAAACTGGATTAATATCTCTCTAAATACCACGGATGTGCTTCACCTTCAGAACCAGGCTCCTTTAAACGTGCCATTAGCTTATCTCCTTTGGGGAATGGAGAAGTTCTCAGGTGTCCTCAGGATGGCAGGGTCTTTGCCTGGTGCCTCCCTTTGCCAGAAATTAATTTGGTTTGCTCATGTCTGCACACATGGTCACACTGCAGTCTAATCTTTTCCCTAATAGCTCCAAGGTCAGGACCTCGAATGTTGCCAGGCAAATTGAGCGCTATCCTTCTTAAAGACTAATGGCAGCGAGTGCGTAGTCCATAATGAGGCCTGTAGTGTTGCTCTAAGTGATTGTAATGAGTGCTGATTATAACGGGACAGATAAATCAAAGTGCAGCAGTTGCCATCGGGCTACCCGGCACAGCTCTGGGAAGGGGAGGTGGCCCTGCTGAGCCGTCCCTGGGCACTGTTCAGTGCCCTGCAGCCCTCTGGGAGCTGTCCTTCCCCAGGGCCTGCCTGGCATGGGCTCCAGCTCCACCAGCTGCAGGGTTTTGTGTGCATTTTCTGTTACACAATGGGTCTTCGAGCTGCAGCATATCCCCCAGGACGTGTTAAACATACCTGCCTGAGACATTTGAAAGAGTTCAGTTGCAGTCTTATTCAGATCCCTGAAAACAAGGAGACATGGGAGCTTATTTTTCACAGATGGTTTATTTTCCATTTCAAAAATTATTTCCTTTGTATGGAGAAACCACTGAGAAAACACTGTGGAGTTGGGAGATCTTCTTCCTGTCTTTTCTCTAAAGGAGAGAAAGTTCTTGGTGGATTTTTGAGCAGTGGAAAGGGTCAGACAGATGAGAGCTGAGGGCAGGGGCTGTGGCCAAATCACACTAAAATGCAGACTTCACCTGGCTGAGAGATTGCCCAAATACCAATCAAAACACTTCAAAAATATAATACAGGTTTTCTTTCCCTAAGTAAATGACTAGATATCTTGTTTTCATTCTTGCCCCCCCCTCCAGCCCTCCTAGTTTATTGCAAGAAAAGATCAGGTCTGCACAAATGTGGCCTCTCACTTGTAAAAACAAGGCAGTGTTGTGTTACAGATTAGTTTATAAATCCCTGGTGGCTTCACAGTTCAGTGCCTACAGCTGCTGCAGATGGGCCTGGGTTTTTGTCTCTTCGCTGTGCTGCAGCCGGCAGTTGAAGGAGAAAATGGAATGATCAGGTTATTAACATGTAGGCCGTGAGGAAGAGGCTGCACAATGAGAACAGCTGGTGTTGCTGTCTTGGCTGATGCAGCGGAGATAATCAAATCTTGCCTTTTTGGGGGGGGTGAAGGCAGAAGACACAGTGGAGAGTTAAGACAAACAACGGCTTATGATATTGTACATGGGGTTTAGAGTGCACGGTAGAAGTTGTCAATGGCTTACAAGTTGTTACACAAAAAAGCAATACCAAAAAGCCCCCCCCGTGGGCCAGTAATGAACCTGGCTGTTCAGCCTGCTCCGGTCACTGTTCAGAAAAACACAGTTTTGGCTACTTCTTGTACTGAACATTTTAACATTGATCAAGCTATCTTGTAGGTATTGTAAGGTGCCTGTCAAAATGGTGTCAAAATGCTGAGCTGTAGCTTGAAAATGATGGGTTATAAAGCTACTAGGTAAAATATTTTGACAGGAGTCAGTAAGGCGCGTTGACAGCATCCTCGGCATTATCTTCTCATTTTCTGTCGTTTGCGTTGCGTCTCCTGCACAGGCACAGGAGGGGAGTCACTGTCCCCAGCCCCAAGTGGGCTGGCTGCTGGCAGGCAGGACAGGGCTGGCTGGCTGTGCTCCCACTCAGGGTAGATGCAGCAGCAGCCATAGTCCCTGGGTAACCTTCTGGGGGTGCCAGGTCACTGCTGCCCTCACCCAAACAGCTCTTGCCACTGGGCTCCCTGCTTGTCTTTGGCGTTCAGGGTGGTTTCCTCTTCCTGGAGCCCTGGCACTTTCCCCTCAGGGGTCTGATCAGTCAGTCCCTGCGGAGAGGTCCTACAGCTCCTTACATGCAGCAGTAACGTTTTAAAGGCATTTCAAACTAACAGGAATAAAATCTACTATTATTATCATCTGTAGCTGAGTTTAGAATTACCTCCGCTAGTATCTTGATCTCTCTAGTAACTTCTGCAGAACCTGTTTGCTCTTTTGTGCTAAATACTAGAGGATTCCCATTCTGTGACGCTGCAGCCTCTCTGAGATTTGATTATTTAAAGCTGTCAAATTTCAGTGGGGTTCAGAGCTGGGGGAGTAAATGCAACATAATGACAGCAAATCAGAAGTCTCTACTTGATAGCATCTTCTAAATGTTTTTGGTAGTGGTTGAATTTCTGATTCTGCAGCTGCAGGTTGTAGTGAGGGTTGTTAGCAAGTCTCAGTAATGTCTCCTTTTCGCTTGCTTGGATGAAGAAATAAAGGGTTTCTGAAACAGATGTGAAGATGCGTATTTGTTTCTATAGGAAAAATATTTATATCCGAGCATTTTAAACATGGTGTGAATATGATGGGTGCAAGATACTGTGACTCCTGGTTCCTGCTAAGCACTGGTACTTGCTTCAGTTTCTCCAACTGTCAGGAAATAGAATATATCAAGGATTTGTCAACACCAAAGGGCAGCTGAGGGTAAGGGGTGGTTGTGTGTGAGACCAGTGAAACTTGCAGCCCAGAGCTTTAAGTGTAGCTGACCTTCCGCTCACGTCTGGTTCCTCGGTGCTCAGTGAATTAACTGTGCTGACCCTACCATTGCAGGGCTGGTTGTGTGAGCTGCTTCGCTGGAAAGAAAACCCAAGTCCGGAAAACCGCACCCTTTGGGAGAACCTCTGCACCATTCGCCGCTTCCTGAACCTTCCCCAGCATGAGAGGGATGTGATCTATGAGGAAGAATCCAGGCATCACCACAGCGAGCGTATGCAGCATGTTGTCCAGCTCGCTCCTGAGCCCGTGCAGGTCAGAGCAACAACTGCCTCCTCAGGGTGTCTCTGTGGGAGTAACACAGGGGGGTTTGGAGAGTGTAACATGGAGAAGTGCTTTTTATGTGTTGACTGAAACCTAAAAGTACTTCCAAAATCACAATGGTGAGCATTTTGTGGGGAATGGGCCTTCATTTCACAGCCTCCTGAGGATTGTCTTGCTCCTCTATACAATAGTTGTGACCAGTATGAATTTTTGGTTTGTACACCCTTGTGCTACCCTTGTCTCGAGTGTTAGTAGAATGAGAAATAGATAGATACAAATGTGCATAGGGAAAACAGAATGAAAATACTGCGAGTCTTCTCATCTTTGCAGTTCCAGCTTCAGTCAGAAGAGAGAATCAGCCTTATGTGTATTCCTAATTACTAGTAATGCATGTCACAAAACCAAACATCTGCAGGTGGTAAAGAGAGGCTCAGGAGATGTTTTTTCAATCTAAAAAGCTGAGGCAACACCTTCCACATCAGATCTTCCCTTTGAATTGCCACTGAATGCTCAGTACCATTCACCTCCTCCCATTGTGTGACCACTCTGTGTGTCATCCGTACTGCTCTTCTCTCTGATTGTCTCAGGTCCTCCTCCCATCTTTGCTCTCCCTGTTGTTGTTTGATGGTGGATAGTACTGCTTTGCTACTCTTGCTGTGAACCTTGGCATTGAGCCTCTACTCTTCGTTGCTGCTCTCATGCTGCTGCCATCTATCTAGTCACCTCTTTTGAAAGGCGAGAGGTTTTTCTGTCCTATTGTCCTGCCCCACCTGAAACACTCAGATTAATTATTGCCTAGTTCAGTCCCCTTTGTCTCTTCTACTAACAACTTCCTCCTTGCTTTCTTTTTGGTCTTTGCCTGGAAGAAAAAAATCTTTTTCCTGGCGTTTGGATTCTCAGAGCTATAAAGTAGGGGAAGTGTTCTAAGTAGTTCATGTTGCAAGTCTTCCATGTTCTGAAATATTTCTGGTATCTTGGAGGTAAGGAGCTACAAAAGGGTAAAGAGCAGAGCTTACATGGGAAGACAACTGACCTATGCAGATTTGAACATACTAACCCAGTTCTGATGCCCACAGCAAGTGGGAATATCTTGTAAGGGAAGTTAGAAGAAAAAGTTTCCCTGGGCTCTTGTGGGTGACCTCGATGATTAGCCTACTTTCTAAAGCCTTCTGCACATCACTTTTCTGCATCGTGCAGGTTGGCTCTTGTGAGTGACACGTTACACTGGGTTGGAATGCTGTGCATTTGTATTTGTCAGCAAGTTACAAAACCATGGATTAATTATTTATTACAGTCAAAATATGAAAAATGAAGAAAAATAAATGGAACCAGCTGGCAACTACATACAACAAAACTCTGGAGACGCTGGTATGCAGTTGATATAGTAGGTTTGTGTTTTGAGGGTGCTGCATTTTAAAGCTATGCTTGCCCATCCAAAAACCCCAGTAGGTTTCTGAGTGACACACTCCCAGTGCCAGGGACAGGAGGCTTGCTGTCCACCTGCTCCCTACTCGAAAGATACCCAGCACCAAGCAATTTTTTTTGTGTAGTTTTTGGTCTCTGGGACTTGAATTGTTTGAAGCAGCAAGGTTTGTTTTTCTGGCTTTGCTGTAAGGGTCACCATTAGGTAATTAGCCATGAAGAATCAATGACAGCAGCCAGAGATGTAAAGCTGAGGTCTTCACACTTGGAGCCATTGGAGATTTTGTGACACTTTACATAAGGGTAGGGTCTTGGGCCCCGCTCCTGGCGGAACTCCAGGCTGAGTAATTACATTCTGCCTATCTGAAATTCCCCGTGTAGTGTCAAGTGGGAAAGCAACTCTCATTTCCTTCCCAAACCAGTGGCGGATGCAGAATGTCTGCCGTGGTGCCTGGCTACATTTTAGCAGCAGGTGGAAACATCCAAGAGCTGCAGTCACCGACCTACTTTGCTTTTCAGGCTTTGCTAGTGAAACGTGTGATGTAAGTCGAGCCCTTACCTGCAGCCTTGATGTCAAAACAACACTCCTTTGAAGAAGATACAAACAGCAGTGCTGTGAATAGCTGCAGGTGCAGCACTGTAACACCCAAGCAGGCAGGAACCTCTTACCTCTGATCTCACTTTGTCCAGTCCATCTTTCTCTTTGTTCTGATGGATTTGGTGTATGTATGGTAACGCCTGTCTGATGCTCGAGTCTCTTGCTCCTCCAGCTGTAAGACTGGGAGAGCCTGAAAACAGGCTGCCAGAGCTCCTGTCACCATGACTGAGCCCTCTCTGGGCTGGGGATGTCCTTCTGTCAGATCTGGAAGAGGACCCTGGCTGTCATCACAAGAGGCACGACCAGGCAAAAGATAATGGTTAGATTTCAGCCTTTTCCTTGGTATGGATTCTTGGAAATGGTGACGATTTCATTGTGATGGGTTTTGTGTACTTCATTTGCTGATTACAGGGTTAAGGACACTCCAGTGAGGGAATCACCCCAAGGCTGGGTATGGTTTCTGTCCTTTACAGGCAGGGTGTGCACAGTGGGGTATTTGTTGTAGTGCTGTAGGAGATCAGCTGCACACAAGTTGGCTCTTGATATTTAAAGGGTAGTTGTTTCTTTTGTGAGAGGTTCTTGGCCTCTGTTTGGTGTTACTAACCTGCACCTCACTGTTTAGCTTTAGGTTCAGGGTTTTAAAAAGAAACATACTTTTTTTCTGTCTTCCATTAGATTTTTCCTGTCAGCCATACATTAATCCATTTAATCAGTTATTTTCCTGTTTCTGGAATGAAAAACGTCTATAGTGGAAGCTCAGTGCACAAGAAATTCCTCCCTGCACACTTGATTTATTTGTTATTGTGCTGAGGAGTCACAAAATGCAAGCCCTGTGGAGCTCTGTGACATGGCTGTGTTCTCTGGCAGCACTGGGTGGGACCATATGGATGTGTCAGAGTGTGGATTTTCCTTCACATGCTGGTTGCAGAGCATCCATGCTACCCCTACATGTTGCTGTTCATGCAGGCTGAGCTCACCACAGCCTCTCACTTGGTTTTTAGGGAAATTCAGGTGTGCACCAAGTGGCTCTCCTTCCATTCCAATGTGGTGTAACCACAAAGTGCTGCTGTAGGTCTAAGGAGAAGACCTGTGAGGTTGTTGCTAGCTGGGATACCACAAGGACAACACCTCTGATTTACAGAGTGCCTGAGCCACAGGTTCCTGGAGGGTGGGAGGTTGTGCTGGAAAGCATTATTGTATTTTTGGCCTGTTTTCATCCTCTTCCACCACCACCACCACCACCAGGTGAGGGATCCTGGCTGGACCTTTGATCCGGTCTGGCCTGGCTTGTAACTGTGTGCAAAGTACTCCCTTTGCAGTAAGCAGTTCTCATGCTTCTGTGTTGGCTCCCTGCTCTGCAGAGGTGTGGGTACCCTGTCTTACTTTCTATCCCTTGCTAAATCCCACTGTTCCTGGGCTGGCATCGGACCTTTCTGGAGTGTTAATGCTGACAAGTGCCTACAGCTGCTTCCCATTGCCAGCCAGGGATTCCGTGTTTGTTACAGACATGCTGGGACACAGTAAATCTAATTTCTCTCTTTCTGCCACTGTTCGTCTCTGTGTCCAAGGTGACCACTCCAGAGAGTAACCATCTCGCCTGGCACTTTAATATGGTGCTAAATTCATTGTTAATTGCTGGGGCAGAGAAACCTGATTCTGTTGGGTAGAGTATGAATCAGGCAGTTGTCCCTGGAGTGTCGGGGTGGATAAGTCAGCTCTCTGGAGCAATGAGCTTCCATTGCTGCAAGGTACCTGCTTTTCAGAGAACAGGGAAACCTTGCCTTTCATTTCTTGCATAAGTTGACAGATAGATCTGCTGAAGCTGGTAGGTACGTATTGATTTAAGAGTAATCAAACATTCTTTCTGATACACTGTTACTTTTGTCACTTTTTAAAAATGACACGCCTCCACCCTTTTCTTTCTCAGAAGCTTTGATTTAGACAAATCTGGCAATTTATATTAGTTCAGATCATAAATCTTGGGAGAACATTAGTAAATAAGAGGAGGCAAAGTAGAAAGCTCTAGGAAAGCTCTTTTGTGTTGTGCGTTCACTGCAAACATTGTGGTCTTTCTTTAAATATGCAGAAAATAACATACCACAGAAGTAAATTAAATAGTAATTTTGTCATTTTGTGAGGGATGGAAGGGAACAAGTATTTTATAAATGACAATGAAATACAAAAGAGTGGAACATGGAGCCCTCGTAAAAATGGGTCAAGGCAAGTGGCGATGGCAGTCCAATGAAACTAATTTCATATTCTCTTTCTAGAAGTAATAAAAGAGGAATGAATACCACAGTAGTGCTTCCTAATGAAATATCTGATTCTTAACAATGTCTTGGAGTTCATGGGTCACACAATGCGTAGTGCACAGATGGAAAAAACAGTGATACTTAAATTTTCTTTTCTTAAAAAATAATATTAATTAATAATATTTAGCAATCATAGATGATGAGTGAAGCAAAACTGTGTTATTCCATAGGGAAACACGGTGTGCTTAATGATCTGTAGGATGATGTGCACAGTGGGGTTTTGCCAGGTTTGTGTGCGTTACAGCAGGGGATTTTGCATATTGGAAATTAGGACTGAGTTGTCTGTGAGACTTGCACAAAAATTACTTTCCCAAACCATGCTAGCTCTCTGACTGTGGTGCTTACTGTTGTATTGAGACAAATTTTTTGTGGGGATGGTGTGCCCTGTGATTCATTCTTAATGGCTACACCCTGATAGTTTTGCTTTTTGATCATTTCTCTGCACCCAAAAGACAGACCATAGATGGATGCCGACTTCTTTTTGACTCCCCCAGCTCCTCAATCCGTGGCTGGGTGTGATGTCCACTCAGACAGAGTTAGTCAAGACTGGTGAGACAATTTGTACTCAAACCCAGATGGACTTTAAGAGATATTTGTATCCCAGATTTATTTGTTCCACTCAAAAACCTCAGAGCTTTGGTTTGGGAAGGTTGCAGCTAGAGTATTTTTTTTCCTTTGATTTAGAACTACAGAGGGAAATGTATATCAGAACAAGGGCTGTGAATTCTGTAAGTAGGGACTATTTGTCTTCCTTAGCTGTTATGTTGTTGCTCTCTTATCAAAATTAGACAATAACAGTCAATTTCAGTATCTCCTTTCAGTCTACACTTGACAAACCACTGAAAAATCTCAAACTATGTAACTTCTATTTCTGTGCAGTGTGAAAGCTTAAGGCAATATGTATTACAAATGCCACTTACTCTGCATTTATCTCTATTGTGTATGTGACTGCTTTTGGGTGGGGTAAGGGACTTTCTTCAAAGCAAGCAGTACATGCAAAACTCTCAGAAAGCTTCCACTTCCAAGCTGTTTTTTCATGCTGCCCCAGTACCTGTGTCCTGTAGTCAGAGATGCTCTAGTTTTCCATCCTTTTGGTGCACACTGTTTTTCTGATGGGTCACAGTAGCTCAGGAGCCTTGTGCAAGTTTGACAAAGGCAACAGGAGCACATATCAGGAAATGAACCCTTTGCATTTGGCTCTGACGTGTCCAATAGATCTTCTGGTGATTAATAGTTACCACAATTGCAGTGGAAATCCACTGAGCTGTGACTGCTATAGCCAAACCTGTGACTGCACCATCTCAGCTGTTTCTCTTTAGTGTGGATATCTAATGTGGCTGAAAAGTGCTGCTGATTTTTATTAACATTAGGCCTGCTATTCCCCTTGAATGATAGTGGGGAGTGTACTTGCAATTGAAGCCAAATTGCTTCTGTTCATGAAATTAGTTTAGGTTTAGTATTGTTCCATTTAACCCTAGAAACGGGAGATCAAGTAAACTGCATGGTTTTGGGTTTTTCTGCAATGGCAAGTTTGGTTTTCTCAGAGTAGTACATCCTTTCTGTATTTATTCAGACTCCTGACACCACGAGGCCATGTCGGTGCCACCTGCTCCTGGACAGCTTTCCTTTGGTCCAGATCAGCTGAGTTCAGGGCAGGGATGAGGTGGGACTCTGAAGTTGGGGAGCCCTGAGAGCATGGGGCTGGTGTTTTTCTTCAGCAGCTTCTTATGACAGAGATGACTCTGAGGGTCCATCTTGAATGGGGCTGCCCCTGAGCAGCTCTGTTTGGGCTGCCCTGGGTCCCATGGCGGGATGCTCCAGGCAGAAACTTCCCTTAAAATCTGAGTGTGTAGCACTGCGGAGACTTGGCAGTGAGCAGCAGGGTGGTGGTTTGTGCTGGTGTTGCTTTTTAGCAGATGACATCATTGTAGCTCTGGCCCCTGTTGTCTCACCCTTTTGCCTTTCACACACAACTTTACCAGATTTAGCCCTCATTTCTTACAGTCCTGGCCCTGTTGTTGTAAATGCTGAGCTGCCAGTGTTGTAAGAAGTCATAGTAGGTTGAGGATGAGCAAACATCTAGAGCAAGATCACTAAATAAAGCTCTTTAAATTCACATAACCTTTGAAGCTTGCCAGCAGCAGGCAAACCTTGAAGGCTGAAAAGCCACTAGATGAGCCTCTGTTCCATTTACACTTGAGAATTTTTGCAGTTAAAAATATTGCTCTTTTTAATTTCATTTTAATGCTTCCTAAATACTCTGTGTCCCTCACACTTGTTCATAAATTATAATATCAGGCTTTAGGGATATGTAAATATTTATAGGCTATTTGCCATATGCAACATTTTATTCTCAGGCTCCTTACAGAAATCTTAGGATAAGGTCAGAGCCCTGGATCATTGCAGCTGGCCTTTCTCTGCAGATAGGCAATTGTAAAAATTGCCTGGGGAGGGAAACCATTCTGTGTTGTGTTCCCAGAGCACATTGCACTGCTTGTCCCCTAAAGATCTCTGAGACCAAGCGAGCTGCTCCTCCCCCCATGTTACGCAGTGTCCCCCAAGGAAATGGTGCAGCTCCTGGGCAGTGCTGGGTGTTAGGCTACAAGAAGGCAGGATGGTCAGTCTCCTTGCCCAGGGCCAGACTTCTTTTTGGAAATTCTTTGGTGTGTAATTTTTTTAATTTATTTTTTCCTTGCCTTTTTTTTTTTTTCACTTTTCCTCCCCACCCTTACCCCCCCCAGATAGGTGGAAATACCCAGAGACTGTAACATTTGTGGGGATATGGGTTTTTTCAGGATTAGTATGTTGTTCCATGTTTGTATGGACTTTTAGAGGAATTGCAGATTGAAAGGGGAAGTGTTTTTGTGTGTATGCACTATTCTCACGCATCAAGTATCCAGAAGTACAGTAGCACATATTTTTTCTCACAGTCATCTCTGCTTACAGTCTTTCAAAGAATATTCCAAAATATCTTGGCACAGACAAAGCGAAGCTGTTTGCAAGATCCCTAGCTGTGGAACAACAAAGGCTACATTCTCAACACACATCACACATGACTTTAATAAAAGCCCTAAACAAAAATCAGATAATGTATTTAGAAACTTCACCATTTATTCACATTGTGAAAGGAAGTAGGTATCCCCTTGTGCCTCCTTTCCAGTGACTTTTTCCCCATTTCTACTCACTTCTTCATGTTTTAAATTAGAAGGTGAAAATCTTAAGTAGAAACATTTTCAAACCAGTAATTTGTGACTAACTCCCATTATGGTGTCTAGCTTAAAAAGGACTTGGTGTTCACAAACCAAGGAATACAAGCACATATAAGGTGCCCCCAGCAGAACATTCAGAAGTTTGAAACATCTAAAATTGTTATTAACCACTCAGCATTACATATGGCAAAAAGGATGTGGTAAATCACAGAACGCATCCTGGATATTACAGTCCCAGCCATCTCATTAACTTTGTGTCAAAAAACATTCCTTGGTTTCCAGTTGGGGCTAAATTTAGTTTTATGCTATTTGTGCCATCATAGTACAAAATAATGTTGACACTCTTGAATTTTCTAGTTGCTTTTTCTCGTTTATGGTTTGGACCTCTACATTATGCACCTATGAGGCCATGCCCATTTGAAGTGCCACACTTGAATCCCAGGTTCTAAGGCATGTGGGCAGGGAGAGTTGTGCAGAGCCCCCTTCCTTCCTGCTACAAGTTCCATTGCATGAATGTTGAGGAAGGTGAGCACAGAGAGTCATAATGCAGACCTGTTATTGTTCTGGGCTTTTAAGAGCATTGTGTGGCTAAGTCTCATGGTTAGGTCTGGAAAACCTTGATATTCTCAATCTTGCTTGCAAAAACCTTGGGCAACTAAGATTTTTTTTCGTGGGATTTTGGTCATTTTTAGAGTTGAAACATGCAGAGTATCACAGAAGTCCCTTGTATCCATAGTGAGTAAGAGCTGGCTCCTCTTTCCGTATTCTGCTGAGGGAAGCTGAGTTGCAACTCTGAGTCCATCCAGTTGTAGCAGAAAGAAAGAGACACACTAAAATTCCAGGACTCAACAAGCCCCATAAAAAGATCTGTCTGGACAGCGCTTCACTAGTTAAGTGCTAAGTTATTATTATTATTTATTATTTATTTCCTCTCCTATTTTTCCTCTTACTGAACAAGCAGGAAATATCTTTGTTCTTTCATTTTAGAAGTGAAGTAAATGTATTCCCTGCAGCATTTGAAATTTTAATAATCCATAATAAATAAAATCATATCTAATAACATAACTGCTTTCAATTGGCAACGCGATCTCCTAGATGCATTGCAATGGCAGAAACATAAATAGTTGCAGCCTTTGAAAGCCTACTTCCTATTTGCTAAATATACTTGGCTTGCTTTAAATTCCTTTGTGTGCAGTCATTAATACAATCCTCTTTGACAGCATTTAATTAAAGTGCTTTTCTCTATTAAATTCATTAAAACTTTTTTTTTATGTACAACTGTTTCCCAGACACTGAATGTTAAGGACCTGTAGGCCTCTCTCTAAATAACTTCTCTCTCCTTGTTGTAAATTGTTAATTAAATTTAACTTAGACTGTTTAAAGATGGCTCGGAAAAGAAAGCCAGATTTCAGGATATGGTCTCAATCATGGCTGATTTTTTTTTAACACAATTTTTTCCATGTAGTTATAGACTGCGTGTTATATTGTTTATGAATGTTGTTGTACTTGCAGCTGGAACCAAGAAAAGAAATACCCTAAAAAGTGCATTTCCATCTCACTTCAAAAATATCCATCTTTTTAGTGCAGTTTCTTTGCCTAAGAGTATTTGCATGGGGGGACTAAGGAGGGAGGAGCTCTTTAGTATTAATAGATTATTGACAGCTTAATGTCTTGGCACCTAGACAGCCCATAAGGTATAATAAACAGGAAGCTGTCTGATGTGAGCGCAGTCAATAGCATATTCAATCAGAACCTTTCAGTTAATTGCTGGTTGACCTCAGACATTTCCTTTAAGTGAAACTGTCCTTCGCTCAGATCTCATCTGGGTTTTAGGGTTTAATTTGAGAATGCCCTTTCCATATGGCAGCTTGTGCATACATTCCTGGTGGATTTTTGCTTTGCTCCCGTGCACAGCATGGAGAGGCTGTGCCTGCCCGGAGCTTTGCAAACCTTGTAGCCGCACGCCGGGCTGCCAGGGGGCTGGGAATATGTTATGGAGCTGGGAATATGTGGTGCAGCTGGGAATATGTGGTGCAGCTGGGAATATGTGGTGCAGCTGGGAATATGCCGTGGAGCTGGGAATACGCCATGGGGCTGGGAATATGCCATGGGGCTGGGAATACGTCGTGGGGCTGGGAATATTCCGTGGAGCTGGGAATACGTAATGGAGCTGGGAATATGCCATGGGGTTGGGAATACATCATGGAGCTGGGAATATGTCGTGGGGCTGGGAATATGCCGTGGGGTTGGGAATACATCGTGGGGCTGGGAATACATCGTGGAGCTGGGAATACGTCGTGGAGCTGGGCTGCCGGCGGGCTCCACCACCACAGATAAAGCAGGCAAGGTTGTGAACTGACATGGGGTATTTTCAAAGCGGCTGGGCTGTTGCCTAGGCTGTTTTGGACGGAATTAGGCACAGCTTTGGTGCCTGGAGAAGCACCATGGTGTTAACAAGACCTGACCCGGCCTCTGCAGATGTGATGTGCCACAGGTCAGCACTGCTGCCTCCATCCCACCCATGGGCACAGATTCCCCTGCTCCTCTGCACAAGTGCAGGCCAGTGCTCATTTGTATTTAGTTTCCCTAATTCCTGTACTTAGCCATTCTCATTTTTTTGAGCTGCGTATCTTGATGGGGTCTAGATAAGCTACAAAGGCAAGCAGGCAGGAAACCACATGGGCAGTCCCTGACCCTGTATAACTGGAAACCATCTGTCTATTTGGGGAGGGAACCTCCATGGAAATACTTCTAACAAGTCTGTTGCATTTGGGTTTTTCTTCCTTTCCCTCCGATTGGTGACTCTGAGCATGTGTGTTTTCCACAGGCGAGATCAGGGAGGGTCAGCTGTGGCAGCTCTCATTTGCAGCACATGGCTCTGGGTTTCCCGACGGCAGTGAGTAACTGCCCTGTGAAGGAAATGCTTCTGTACCAGAACAAGTTTAATTTACATTTCATGCAGTCAGGAGACATTTTTTTGTCTCTAGATCTTGCAGTGATTGTGCCTTTTAGCCACTTATCATGCATTCAGACTGTGGTTTGCTGAAAGTAGTATTATTACTTTTAATCTCTGATTTTTCCCTGGTTTTCATTCATTTCTGTGGTTCTCTTTGTCCCTTTGCATCAAAAAACTGCTTATGCCTTTTTAATGGCCTGATTAGCACCAGGGAAGCATTGCTAACTTGGAGTAATGTTTTTCCTGGTGTTTAAATGAGATCAGGACTAAGAATGCTGTGGTGCTCTCTTTGGGATCCATTTAAGTCCAATCCAGAGCCCTGGCTGAAGCAGGTTGTAAATTTTTGGGGTTCATTCATGTTGGAAAGGTGAGGGGGAATAGTTTTGAGATAATGCCCCTTTTCTGTGAAGATTCAAGAATAAGAGAGGCTTGGAGTAGTTCTTTCTGGGGAGAATGGAACAAAACTGTGGCAAGACAGAACAGAACCAAGGAAGAAAGAAATCCCAAGGTATGTGTGTGAGCCTGGGGCCATCAGCTGCAACACACACACTTCGCTCCCAGGTGTCTCTGCCAGAATATATTTGAAAGTACTTTCTGGTTTTATCAGACTTACTGGCCAAGCTGCTAATCAGTATTACATTGACCAAAGGACTCCCACATGCAATAAAAATCATAAGCTTTATTGGATTTTGAGATAGAAAAGATTCACATCCATCTCCTTTTATAAACTGCGTTACATTTCATGCTTTCAGAGCTCCCATCAGTACAACCCTTTGTAAATACAGTGATGAAGGAGGTAGGTGAGTAGATGGTGATGAGTTGCTGTTCCTTGGGTGGTACAGCCTAGAGCTATAGAACTGCTAGAGCTGAGTGTAAGGGGTTGCTGACATTTCTGAAATACTGAAAGAAAAAATATGTTGGTCCTTTTAAAATTATTATATTCAGCTCAAGTAAAAAAAAAGGTTTGCAGCAGTTTAGAGCAACAAGCAACGTGATGCTTTGAAGGAAAATAGGAAGAATTGGAGAGCAAAAGTTGTTCTGAATTAAAGCAACGAAAATATGCTGTTTCATGAAAAATGCCTAAACAACTACTTGAACTTTGTCAGAATATTCAGCCCCCCACTGCCCCAGGCAAACAGTATGACAAAGTAGACTTCACTAAGGCAATACTTTGATGTCACTCAGTCGATATTTTTGATTGAAAGATTTTTGACTGAAAAATGCCACACAATCCTAATCTTATGGAAGCAAAGAATGGTATTTTGCATTTCTAGCAGGAGGCTGGGTCTCCGTGCAGAGAGACCTACAGTAACTGCAGGCTTGTGTTAAGTGTGAGCTTTACCCCTTGATTATGCATGTGTAGCCAGCTGTGGGCTGAGCAGTCCACAGAGCTCCCCACAGCAGCCAGCAGCAAAGCCAGGGATGGGTCCCAGGGCCATAACAGTGTCGTCTTTTGCTTTGTCTTAGTATTGCCCCATTGGCCATATATTAAACCATTTTATTAAAAATGAACAAACCCCCCATGAATATAAACGGCACGTGCTGCTTTCTTTCCATAAAGTCTTTTTCTTCCAGCATCCAGAGTCTGTAAAATTGGTACAGGTTAGAGCAGTGAGGCATGGAGCATGAGACATGAGAGTGAGATGCCAGTGTAGCTTCCTCTGTTTTCTGGACATGCCCACCTTTTCTAGAGCTAAATCAGAAAGATGAAGGATTTCAGATCTAATTCTCTGAGGCCTCCTGTCTTCAGTGACCTAGTCTGTGCAGGAGATTGTACTTTGGTCATTTGATTTTTATTTCCCCAGTTTCAAGCTAAGGTTATAATAAAGCTCAATATGCCAGTTGAATATGTGGTAATGCTGAATATTTTGCTTTTACCATGGTAGTTGATTATAATGCACTTTTTAAGACTTGTTTTCTAAAAAAAGGAATATTTATACTTTTATGTGTTTGATTCACACAGTATAGTTTGCACAAGTCCTGTTATTAAGCACATTTGTGGTTACATCTCAAAAGCCAGAAAACATGCTGAGTAGTGTTTTATCAGCACAAATCTGCTATTTTCACTAACCATAACAGTCAGGTTCTCCTGACTTCTAACTGCTCCCATTGTAAAAATTAGCAGTACAGTTGGGTATTCCTGAAACCCCAAATAGCCATCTGTAAGGACCTAAAACAGTTTGATGGGATGAATAATTACCCCCCACCAGAATCCAGTGTCTAATCCAAACATATCCTTCCTGAAATAATGCAGTGCCTACTCCTGGTCTGAGTAACTGGAAAACAACATGATTATAGTGGCGCCATTCGTGCCACCATAGTTAAGGGTTTAGAACTTGACCTCTGGGTTGGGGCTTGTCAGGAAAGGTCTTGCTCACACTGCCCACAAATACTCTTCTGATTTTCAAAAGAAAAAGGGAACATGTGTTAATTAAACAAGAAAGTGTAGAGGATACCAGAAGTACTTGGTCTGCAGAATAGCAAACAAAAAAGCGTTTTGTTACTTCCTTAGTTCTTGTGGCTTTCTGCCAGTTCCTCATTAGGAATACCAGGGTTGGGATGGGGAAACTCAGAATTGACCTGAAATCTTTGACAAACCGTCCCTCCAGCCACAGCCAAGCTCAGGCTCTGTTTGGATGAAAACTGCTGGGCAGAGCTCTGCACGTCATAGCGCCCAGGAGAGCCTTGCTAGGGCTGCGAGAGAAAGCACAGAAGAGGCAAGTCAGAGGCCCACAAAGCTCATGGTCTTGTTTTGGAGAAGGTAAGTGTTGACTGAAAGGTTTGTGGGCCTCAGTGCATACACAGGTGTTGAAAGTCCCACTTGAGTGGGACTCCAGTTAGCATTGTGATGATGAAGGGCAACGTGAACCTTTGTGGGACTGTTGCTTTTTCTCTTGTGCGGGAGGCTGCCTTGCTACCACAGGTTACAGGCAGGAGAGGCTGATCAGCTTCTTCAAGGCCAGCATAGTCCTGCCTTCCTGCCAGGGATGCAGCAAAGTGGCCCCCGTGCCAGCTGTGCTGGCTGTGCCCCATCCCCAGACAATGGAGCCATCCATCACCGATGCCTTCAGGAGAGAGTCTGCAGCGATGTTGTGCAACACTTCCTGACCGCATCAGCCGCTCTGTGCCCAGCACCCTGGTTTGTGCCAGCAGAAGCCAGAATGAATCCAGCCTGCTGTGTGTTTATATGGTAGGTACGTGCCAGCTCTACCTGTGGGCTGAAGAGTAGTTGCTGATAACCCTTTGGGGCAGCAGACAGGTATTCAGGAGAGAGATGCCCACTGCTGGCCACGGTTACTCTGCAGTAAACCTAAGGATCTGGCTTAAACCAGCCCAAGATGGGAAATTCAGAGCTAATACATGAATGCTCATCAGCATGAGCTCATTTATGCTACCCCATAAAATCAGCCAGTTCTCAGGCACTTGCACAGCAATGAAAGTTGTGCCTGTGCTTTTGTGGGAAGAGTTGAGTTAGCATTCGAGGGAGAGCAGTTACCCCAGGAAACACCGGGACACTGTTCTGCATTGTCAGGCTTTTGTGATTTATTTTTTTAACATTATACAGACAAAATAGTGGCTATTGTGTAGGCACGTGCTGTCTATTAACAGAGATCAGGAAAGGGAAATAAACCACGCATTACTGAAGAATAAGATCATGATTGTGGTCAAGTGATGGCAGAAGTTTTTTTTCTCTTTGTCAAGCTGATTTGTAAACATTCTTCAAACAACTGTGCAGACAGCAGTGCCACAGCTTCTTGAAAGGAAAGCAAAGACAAGGAAAGATTCCGCTACACAGATACACAGATGTTTTACAGTAACCTGAGACCTGTCCCAAAGTTATCTGGTCATCTGCAGTTGTCATTGCAAGCTACGCGGCACATATGGCCTCTTAGCAGTGCAGTGTAATCAGGCTGTAATTTATATTTTATCTCCAGTGATGATAGCTCTTAAAAATGTTTTGTGGTGTATTTGCTCTTTGATGCATGCTAAGCTCCCGTTAGCATTAATGGGAGCAGTGTGTGCTGGGGAGGCGGGGAGACACCTTCCCCCGCCTTCAAGTCGAGATTAATTGCCTTTTGCTTATACTTATCACTTTGCACGGGATGGCAAAAGTGATGGACAACTGAAAGTTTTGTTTTTAATTCCAAGTGTCTTTTTTTGTCACCTTTTGGACCATTTTTGACAGTTTGGTCCTGGAGAAGAATTGCAGATGGGGCTGCTATTTCAGATGCTGGGTGTTTCTTCAGTGTCTTGCCATGCTTTCAGATCACTGCCTATTTCCTGCCCTGGAGCAAGACAACCTCCATAAAGCAAAGGGAAGCATGTGGCAAGTGTGCTCCAAAGATGTTGAAATGAATCACTTCAGCCAGCTCACATTCTGGCCTGGAAAGCAAACTTGCCTTTGACTTCAGGTTCCCCACAGAACTCATTTCTCTCTTCGGAGTTCTCTCTCAGTCCCTTTTTGTGTGGCTCAAACTGTGGCTTGTGCCTCAGAGCTGAGAGATTTAGGACAGAGGGTGTGTCTGATCCAATACTATGGCTCCAGTGGTGGTCAGGAGCAGATGAAGGCTGTTAGAAAAGGCTGAGTATTTGGGGGAATTTTTTTTGCTGTGTCTGCTTTGTCTTTGCAACTGAATGGGACCCAGGCTGCTGCCTTACAAGCTGTTGTAGCCACCAGTTCTGGTTGACTGGTTTGGTCTGGTTTGCATGAGAGGGGGCACATCATATCACAGACATGTATTATAATTATCTCTAACAAGGGTGTTTACTTCTCCTGTGAAGCAATTACTAAGCTGCATTGGAAAATGCACAGGATGTGTGCCAGCATTTGAGCTATGAAATTAAAAGAAGCTCAGACTGAAGTTAGATGAAAGTGAACATATTTATCCATGTCAGACTTCCTACCATTTTGCACACTCATATTGATTTCTTTTGACACGGTCTTCTTTTATTGAGTACCATATATTTTTTTAAATCCCTTACCGATAACAGTACCTGCTTAGGGCAATTGTAAAAGGAAACTAAAGTATATTAAACCTGCCTGGAGTCAAAATGTAATCTAACACCTGTAGTCTGCAATTTGTCATCACTTCATAGATACTTTTTCTTTTTTAATAACAGTTTTGGATTTCCCTGAGTTTTGACCTTAGGATACTGTATAATCCAAGAAAAGCAAGGAAACTAAACCACAGTCTTTAACACAGCTTTATGGTGTCAAGGTGTGAAATCACTCTGAGAATGAGCCCAAAGTAAATACTTCCTTTGGAGCTGCGACTAGTGCTGCAGTGTTTACCCAAATGAATGTATTTTTGCAAGGGGGGGGAAAAAAACGAGTAGTCTAAGAACCACATTTTTAATGGGAGAGAAATGAACACAGGTGCAAATTGTAACTTCTGCTACAGTTTCTTGTACAGACATTCCTAAAAACCTGTAAAGAGTCTTGGCACAGTGATCGTGTCTAATTAATGTTCTTACCCCTGCGAGCCCCGGCCTGGGAGGCTGTCAGGGTGCAAGCCTGTTTATGGCTGCAGCTTGCTCTCTTATCTTCTTAAGCGTTTCTGTATGTGAAGAAAGAGAGACTGGCTCTAGGGAGTGTAAGGCTATTTATTTGAATAGATAATCTCCTGCTGATTATTCCTGTAGGACCTGCTAAGAGGGACAGTGCCTGCTTCTAGGTAGAGGGTTTTGTTGCAAGGTGATAGAGTTTGCCTCTTAAGTACTTAATATGATAGCTAGGCACTGCCTGGGGGCTCTCAGCTTGCAGGGGAGAGGTGTTGCTCAGCAAAGTGCAGTTTAACACCTTGTTAGGGCCTGTCCTCCACCCTGCCTTTGACTTTAGCTAGCGATTGGGAATGAACTTTTCCAATGGGCTCGCTTACAGGAGGCATGTAGTGAATTGTTTTTGCATGGAGGCAAATTGGTGGCAACTCCTGCTAACTAGCTGTGCACGCTTGTAAGGGATGTAATAGAGGACTGGTGCTGGGGCTACCAAATGCAGGTACTGGACCTGTTTGTAACACGTGTGTGTTCTCTCTGGCTTTTAATTTGGCCTCCTTAAGCAGGCTAAAAATTTGCCGTCTTTGGGATAAAAGCCCTTGGTATGATACAGAGTTATGGTTGGCTATGAGAACACTGTAAATGTGAAGGAAAGCTAAAAGGTGGGACCACTTCCCACCATGGAGAATAGATTCGTCGAACCATTTGGTTTGGAAAAGTCCTTTAAGATCATTGAGTCCAACCATTACCCCAGCATTGCCAAGCCCACCACTGAACCATGTCCCTAAGTGCCACATCTACATATCTTTTGAAAACCTCCAGGGATGGTGGCTCCACCACTTCCCTTGATAGCCCGTTCTACTGCTTGACAGCCCTTTCAGTGAAAAAAATCTTTTCTAATTCCCAGTTTAAGCCTCCTCTGGCAAAGAGAAGGCAAATCCATTCAACTTTCCTCCTTGTGGGTTTGGGTTATGAAAATTGACATTGGCCAACAAATGCCACTTGAGGTCCGTGTTGGTGCTTGCTCTGTCTGTGCACAGCAGAAGGTGGTGTCTGTTCCACAAGGGCAGTCTATTACAAATGCACAGTCTTTCAAGAGTGTGACATTTGTGGTGATTCTCTTAATAAGGGGCACCTCATCATCTCAGCAAGTCCTGCCAGAAGGGAGCTCGCGTGGCTGATCCTCCCTGCACAGGTACGGGCAGAACCACTCTATGAAAGAGAAGAGCTGGGGGATTTCCCATAGAAATGCAGCTCCTGATGTGCTGCAAACACGGTGGAAGGTGGCATGTCACAGAGCCAGTGCTGTCTGCTGGTGCTCGCTGCTGGTGGTGCCCGCGTGCGTGTGCCTGCTCCGCTCAAGCATATCCTGCTTGGCTTCCCCCAGCGACTCACCAATTTCACGTGTCTAGTTCTAGCTAGAAAGTGGGTGGAAATGGAAACAAACATCAGTGGCATAGTGAATCCAGCCAAAATTAAATGCAGTACAGACACAGACTGCTACGGCATGACGTTCATCTTTCAGTTTGGGTTTGCTCACCTCTCTTTTCTGTGGGAACACCGAAGTCAGGTTTCTTCTGTGGGAGCATCCTGAGACATGGGGAGCTGATAAGAATGTAACAGTTTGGCGATCCCTTCCCCCCAATAATTCTTGGCTTTGGATTTTAGCTACACCACAAACCCTTAGCTTATTACAAATAATCCTCATCACTCCCGTAATGATACACTACATTATATACTCTCCTAAATTTAATCATTCAATATCTCACTTCCTTCCCTGTAGGCATGTACTATTATATTTTACACATGGCTTCCAGCTGGTTTGCATTGTGGCCTTCAAATCATATTTCAATACAGTGTGATCTGAGACCAGTCACTTTATCATTTAAAGTCAACTTCCATCACAGTAATTTCTTGCAAGTTTTTTACCAGGGCTGGTTAATTTGTTTGAAAAAAATGAGTTTGTGTATGAGGTGAAAGTCTACCTAAATGAACCTTTATGAAGCACATCTTCCAAGGCTGCTCTGTTCTGAAAGGTGAGAAGGCAGCCATGCCTGTAGAATTTAAAAAATCAAATCTCTTGCGGGGATGGAAAGAGTAAGTCCTGTGGTCATGGAAGGAAGTCTGCATCTTCACATTTGATTTGAAAGTAGATGGGGAGTCAGGGAGGGGAAGTCAGCTCCGGATGGTGGGGGCTGTAGAGGAGGAGGAGGAGGAGGCTGCCCCACCTGTGGCTGGGGAGTGGTGGGGAAGGGCATGGGGGATGGAGAAGGGCGTGGGGAAGGAAGGCACAGGGCACTGTGCCATGATACGCACTCTTCCAAGCCTAGCCCCAGCTTTCCTGGGAAGAGGAAAGCTGAGCATGGCCATTGTTTTTGTCCCTTCTCTCAGAGGCCCGTTGTGTACGTGGTGTTCCGTGGTAGGGCAGATCACTGTTGGGGGTTTACCTGCACTGGAAAACGCGCTGCACCCTGTGCTTTATCACAGAAGATCACTGGTGTTTCCTTCTTTGCAGTGCAGACGCAGAGCAGCACTGACCCAAACCCCAAAGTGTAACAGCAGGGCATGCACAGCGGTGCAGGAAGCCAGTTGAAATTTTATTTACAGATTTAAGAACTTAATAATGACCCAAGATGTGGAACTGCCAAAAATGGTCCATTTCCTCTGTGAGGCTGTGACATGCAGAGCCAGACGTGGAGCAAGCAAATCGCCCAAATTGACTAGCATGCTTTATAAATGTAGTTTAAAGCAGTATTTAACAAAAAGGTAATTTAGATTTCATATTGTATCACGTACTTCAGCAGTTGATCTGATTCGCCTAGGAAAGCATTCTCTTTTGTGTTAAATATTCCATATTGCCAGAAGGAATTGCAAAAACTGACCACAGCCTAAACCTGAAGGAAATTCTGTGCATTTATCCACCTCTCTGTGTATGGGTAAAGTTGTGTCACTGAAAAATGTGGTGTAGCTGCAGCCCTTTGTTAATGCCACTGGCAATCCAGAGCAAAGCCCCCAGAAGTTAGTGAAATAATGAGATTTATCTGTTACAAGAGCATCTTTAGGTTTTTTCATTACTTAGGATCACCATAAGTGAAATAAAATAAAATCTTTTTTAATATTTTACATTGATAACCCTTGGGTTATGTGTTTTCTCTTCTGGAGAGGGCACAGAGGTCACTCCAGAAAAGGAAGGGTTAATTGAAATCATTCTTTCGCTCCTGCTCTCAGCTCTCTCTTTGGTTGATTGCTTTATAGATGCTGTAGGCATCTCTTCATCTCCTTCAAATTAAACATTTTACTGCTGCTGATCCTGTATTGTTGGATTTTTTTCATCATTATATTTGATTGGAAGTCTAGTAACATTTTTCAAGCTGGATCATTTTTCATGCTGTTTGTCAACTGAAAAGGAAAAAAAAAAACAACCTTCCAAGTCCAACACGAATGAACTGAGTCATTTGCACTCTTTCTGGATGTGTTTGTATCTCTGTTAGCTGCTACTTGAATCCAGCTTCTGATTAGCAATGCTACTTGCAGCTTTTTGTGTGACACTGTCTGTAAGTTCCCTGGCAGTTTATCTGTGGTGTTAAATCCTTTTCATTTTGGCTGCTCTGGGCCTTACGGTGTCAGGGACAGGACCAGAAGGCACAACAGGGGAGATAAGTAGGTAGGATTTTTGTGACAAATTTATGAGGCTGGGTGCTTGGCTAGTGCCAGCAATCGTGGCTCTGCTGCTGTCAGTGCTCCCTGCTGACGTAGGTGTGGATCCCACCCTTGTCTGTAATCCCTCTGTTTGAGAACGTCACTCCTCCTCTTTGAAAGTAATCCATGGACAAAAAAGAAATCCTCAAAGAGCAGCTGAGTGATTCCATTCATTGGAACATTATGCTCTTTTATTACAAGAGATGTAATAAAACATAAACCAGAGTATCTGTCGCTTCCATTTGAGTTTCTCCTTTCCCCAGCTCCTTGGTTAGCTTCAGCTCCATTTCTATGGCACCCCAAGTATTTACACGCTTGGGAGGAAAATGTACGTATTGGCACCGAGACAAGTTTGCAGCGTTTCTGCCCACAGTGTGGGCAAGCCCTGCCTGTCCCCTGTGTGGCACCTGCCCTTAGCTGCTCACTGAGGCACTGGGGAGGTGGTGCCGTGCCTGCCTCTGTGCTCGGTGGAGCTGCAGCCCCTCGGGGCTGGCTGAGTGCCACCAGGTGCAGCAGGAGAAGGGCAGTGCCCTGGCCAGGCTGTCACTGCACCTCCTCCTCCAGGCTCAGCTCCTCGGCCACACGTGCAGTGGGCAGTGGCTGGGGGCTGTGATCTGCTCTTCAAAAGCCATGATCGGAGATTGCTGGTGTTATGAATTACTGTGGCACCAACGTTTGATGAAGGAAATGAATGAGGGGCTCTTTGGCATAGAGCGTTTGTATTTATTTGCATAACAGGCTGGTATTCCACAGCAGACTTCCCTCTTGCAGTAATAATTTGACTAGTGTAGCATTTTACTGGGGGCTTGATATGTGGGTAAAATTCAGTGCAAGTTCTCAGCATGTTTCCATTATTTATCCTTAGTTTTTTCCCTTTAGAGAGCTTTAATGTAGAGTTGATTTTCTGGATGTTACAGTTTGCAGCAAAGGCGTTTCCTTCTTGGTTGAAGAGCCAGAATTCCCTCTTATTTATGGAAGAAAATAGTTACTCATATTGATTTTGTTAGCTCTGAGTGTTGAGTTCTAATAATTATTTCCCCGCATCTGAAGAAACCTCTGGGCAAATCCAGCCCTCAGTCCTGTAGGGAATTTTTTCTGCTAATCTCTCTTATATAGATTAGGTTTTAAAGAAAGCATACGGAGCTCCTCTGTGTTTTGAACAATTCAGAGCAGGTATTTTTTCCTCTGGAATAAGGGCTGCACAAGGCCCTTTCTTAGTCATTTTAAGTGGCTGTTAGGAAGATTAAGAGCTACATATGCTTTCTTTAAACTTGCCAAAAAGGAGATACTGCTGGTGAAAATCTGTTACAAGGCTGCAAAGTGTGTTTGCCCAGAGGGTTTCTCAGAATGGAGGGCTATAATTATTTGAACTCGGAACTCCTCAACTGGTGAAATTGCTACAGAGGTAATACAGAGAAATCTGTTCAGGAGACGCATTAAAGCCACCTATGTGAAGCAACTGAACTGACTGTTCATAAAAGGGAAAGCTTAACAAATCTCTGCACTTCCATTATTTTTTTTTCTTCCATAAAGCAGCTGTGATGGATTTTAATGCCAAATCATTATTCATGATAAAGTAGCACCTGACAATCCCACGTGTCTGTAGGCCTTTGGGGTACGTGGCATTTTGAAGAAATGGTGAGAGTCTCTAGCCTAAAAAGACAAGAGGAAACAAGGAGGGGGAGAAAGGAGCAAAGCAGGAGAATGACTTGTCTGAGGTGGGACAACTGTCCAGTCATCATGACCAGTGAGACTGTAATACCTTTTGACTTAACTTTTATTCTGGCTATTATATATTTCCTTTTTTTTTTTTTTTTTTTACTTGCATTTTGTATTTCTTATTTATTTTGTGCCTTTATTTTCTGTCGTTTGCCTTTTATGTCACTTTCTCTTTTCAGTCTGTAGTTACTGGTGCAGCTGTCTTAGAGGTGAGAGAGGTAGTGGAGAATGGATATCAATTGTACTTTTCTCCACCAAAACAAAGCAGATCGTATGTAAAGGCCTGTACCAGTGCCCTTATGTCAAGCACTGAGGGGGTCAGCATGTACGTGAAGTCTGTGTCTGTTTGATCTTATAGGTGCTGCACAGACAGCAGTCCCAGCCTGCGAAGGAGAATTCCCCACCTAGAGAAGAGGCTCCTCCTCCACCCGCTGAGGACAGTTGTGCCAAAAAGCCAAGATCCCGCACCAAGATCTCCTTGGAAGCTCTAGGTATCCTTCAAAGCTTTATTCATGACGTGGGTCTCTACCCTGATCAGGAAGCCATCCACACCCTTTCTGCTCAGCTGGATCTCCCTAAACACACCATCATCAAATTCTTCCAGAACCAACGTTACCACGTAAAGCACCACGGGAAGCTAAAAGAGCATTTGGGAACAGTGGTTGACGTGGCAGAATACAAGGATGAGGAGCTGCTGACGGAGTCGGAGGAGAATGACAGCGAGGAAGGCTCTGAGGAAATGTACAAAGTAGAGCCTGAGGAGGAGAATCCCGACAAAAGCAAGGTGGCTCCAGCGGACATCGACCAGAGATAATGTGAGACAGGGGCACAGAAAGCAATACATTGATCCAAGGATTTTCTGGTTTTATTTTTGATTTTTTTTTCTCTTTTTACCTTTTGTTTCTTTGTTTCTGTTGCGCATGATCCATGTGCAAACCGAATGAATTCAGCATTGCCCGATCAGACATCGCCTTGGCACAGACACTCGAGTGTTACACTTCCTACATTTGACTGAAGCAATCGTTGTAGTCACATAGGATTATGCCTTCATCAATCTTGCACTTATGAAAGGGACATCTAGCAAGAAAATGGGAAGAAAAAGTCCTATGAAATTAATGAAGGAAAATTTACAACTTTGTGTGTGTATATATATATTTACCTAAAATATATATATATTAACATTGCATGGGACGGAACTTTACAACCTAAAAGTATAGACTGTGAAATGAGTTCTTTAAAGATGAGACTTGTTTATGTATTAAAACCACTTCACAATGAGTTGCTTTGGCTTTTTGATAAACTGCCGCCTGCTCTCAGGGTGTGGTGACTATTTTTGAATTCCTATTTATTTTCTATGTTTATCCCTGATTTTTTTTTTTTTTTCGTTATATGGCTTCCTATCTGGCAACTTGATGGGTAATTTTTGAGGTATTTAAAGACATAAATCAACACTGCCAAAAAAAGAAAAGGGGAAAAAAGGAGAGAAAATGGAAAAACAAATCAGGGCACCTTAAAAAGAAAACTAGTAAGTTAAAAGTACTTTGGACACAATGCACACTTAAAAGGATACAGCATTTTCCACTCTCCAGATAGTCCTTTCCGTAGTGAACAGATGAGTTTTCATGGGCTTCAGAATAGCTAAAACTGAAATTCAGTGCGTAGAAGACTTGTCCATTAACAAGGTCTTTATAGAAAGAGGAAAAAGACAAACACGTTGAGATTTGATGTGTGGGAATCATACTGTCAACCACATTTTACCGTGGATTTCATTTACCTGTTCTCTGTTTCAGATCTTAAGATTTATAAGCTTCCTTCTTGTTGTTGCTTTTTGTTTATACTGAAGTGAGAAACACACACACAACTAAAGTTACATTGCGACACAAAATGCCACAATCCCAAGCATCCTGTCCAGGTAAATGGCTGACAGACGGAGGGTTTGCATTGCTGAGTACCCCTTTGCCCTCCCCGCCAGCCTCCCCCGCGTTTCTGTTTTAGCTGGGCTTCCTCTGCGTCACGCATTTTGTGCCAGTGAAATGAAGTGTTTTCAGCCACAGGTCCCACGTCCCCATGGCACGGGCGCTTCCCCTCCTGCCAGTGCAGGGCCACGGCGGCGCCAGCCCCTGCACACCCACCCACGCCCCGGGCGAAGGGTTCCGCAGCGCCCGGGCAGCAGAGCTGACACTCACTGGGTCTCCTGCGGCGCGAGCCCCAGAGCTGCGACCTGCTGCAGCACCCACCCGCTCTGAGGCCAATCGTGTCGAAAGAGACCCCAAGTAGCATTGACTTTTCACTTCCGTGCGGTGATTTCCGAGACAGAGACCTCACCTTGCAGCCGCATTGATTTCGGATGCCTGTTCAAACTGCAGCCATAACACTGCCAACAAGGCTTCTGGCTTTTTAATTCCTTTTTTTCACATGGGCTTTTCATGTAACCTTGACAAAGACCTCATGCAATATCACTTTGAAAGTTACTTTCTGTTTACTACACCAGGCAATGTAATATAACTGTTAATACTATTTATATATTTGAAAGGTATAAAAGGTAGGAGTTAAAAACAAACCTCTACGTGTAGATATTTACTCAGAACAGACAATATACAGGGAGAAGACATTGCAATACAAGCTAATTCTAGCTGCTCAGTAACCTCTGGAGTTTTTATGAGATTTTTTCAGAGCTAATGTTTGAAACATGAGTATCTCTGCATAAATTTCATATACCTTTGCAAAATTATGGTGGGTTGCTTACTTAATGCCCCTTTTGCTCTTCATCCTTTAGTTCTGTGGTACGCTGCAGCTTTAATCAGAATTTCAATGGTTGCTGCTTTATGTTTCTCTCAGAGCTATGCTTTCAAAACTGTCTTCTTATCCTGTAGCTGAAATCACTCCATACATTTGAAAGGAAACTGAATTTTGCCAAGCTATGTAAGGTTGTTCATCTGATGATGGCATCAACATTTGGTATCTTTTACACTTCAACCAAAAATTTTATTAGGTATTTTTTCAATGCTGAGTCTTGCCTTTTTATTTTTAATTTCACTGCCAATTTTGCAGTGGTTCTAAGTGAATCTGTGGGCATTTTAGCCTGTGGTATTGCCAGAACTTTGCGAATTACAATGCATATATGTCTATTTATTCAATATCCATCATATAATATCTATTTGGAGAAAGAAACTTTTCTTGTAGTGCCTCTTAACAAAGCACAATTTTCCGCCTTTTTTGTGAAATAAAAAGTAAAAAAAAAACAAATTGTGTTTTATTGCGGTATCAACAATGTGAATAAGGATTAACATATTGTAAATGTTCTTTTTTCCATGTAAATCAACTTTATCTTCGTTATCACTAAGTGATAATTAATTTTTAACTTATGTGCATTGTTAGGCTGTTAGAATTTTTTGGTTGTTGAAATAAAACGCATTCAATAAATATGACTTAATTTGTCAAGTATTTTACTGGGCCTTTTTTCTTTTTTGCTGAGTCCAAGTGGAACAAGGTCTGCAAAATGAAGGGAGCATATTTGCCTATTGAAAAAAAGGTTGATTGGTGTTATTGGGCTTTGAAAACCTGCATGAGTCCCCTGGGGTCGGCACAGCTGCCGACTCTGTATCACCCAGGACTAATCTGTGGTGTTACTGGCCTGTGCACACGTATGTGCACACGTATGTGCACGCACAGAGAGTCCCTGATGGCATCAGGAGGAGGGCGTGGGTGCCATCAGCCTGTCGGAGAACATAGTCGAAACACACACACACGAAGATCCACTTCCAGTCTGCTGTCTTCTTTTGCTGGTAGATTTTTTTTCTGTTTATAATTAAAAAGCCACAAATGACTGCGTGTCAGGAAACTTTTGGAGCACACATGTCCATGGTTAATGGAGATAATAAAAAGCTTTATTATATTTATAGCAGGGCATCCTACTGAGTGTGTAGAGGAATGCCGGAAGGATTGATGTATCTGAGAAATGTGTGAAATGTTTTTGGGGAGAATACAGATAAATGGAAAAAATTGCTCAAAATTCTTTAGCTAACAAAGTGGTAAGTGCCTGGATTCAGTCCTAGCAGACAAGTCCTATACTGCACGTCAGACTTGAGTTGTCTAGGAATTGAGGTAGAGCAATTTTTAAAAGCATTATTTTTTCTATAGTTTCAATGCAATAGTTCTTTCCTTTTTTGTGGCTTATTTATATCCTATATAAAATATCTATGTGTTCTCTTGAGAAAAAGGTAAGGAATATGGAGGGGGGGAAGAACCACATCTTTGGGTTCCCAGCCACCTGCTTGCCACTTGTATTTGATCTGAGACCGAATGAAACCAGGCATCTCTCTGCGTGCTCAGGGCACCTGGGAGCTGTGCACAACAGCCTTCGGTCAGTGCGGTTTGCTGGGGTGCACAACTTCTCCCTACAGTCAGCTCGGAGGGGTCCCTGGGCTGCCTGTGCCCCTTCCATGGGAACAGTCAGCTGGCACGGGCTCATCTGGCTCTGCCTCTGCCTCTGCTCTGACCTGTGGGCACAGCCCCGATGCACGAGGCAGGCAGGCCGGCCAGGCTGGGGGTCCACTGGGCTTCATGGGTGTGGGAGGTGACAGAGGGCATGAACTGGCCCCCAAAACTGTGCCTGCACCTGAGCAGATGCTGTGAAGGCACTGATGGTGTTGGATGGGGTGTCCTCACTGCCTGCCAGTGGGACAAGAAACCAAAAGAAGAAGCTGCACTCACGTCACAGGCAGAGAATTTTATACATGCGCTCTGTGTTTGTGTAGCTAAATAATATTTAGAGAAAGATGCACTCACACACACATATTTTAATTGGGGGGGGGGGGAATCCTATAAACATATGGGTTCTTCTTCCAAACCGTAAAAAAAAATTATTTAAGAGCTGCTATAGCAGAAATATTTCTATTAATGCATCTACTTCTCTGTACTTTATATTCTGCTGCTCCTATTTGTTGTTCATGTTTTAGTCATTCAGACATATGTATTTCCAATTTCAAACCTGCGTGAGTGAAAAATAAACATGTTAAGATTAGTTTAAAATGTTTTAACATTATGAACATACTATTGCCTCAAGTTCATTGTTGCTTAGATAGAAGTATCAACTCAATCTCTTCCCATTTATTTAGCAACCAATTATTTGCTCTAGACTAAATGGATTAGAATCAGTCACTGATGAAATTTTGTTCCTACCCTGAACCTGTTAAACATGGAGGGATAAAGGCTGGGTACATCTGACAGTGAGCAAACGGCATCTTAAAATCATAAACGAGTCATTACAAAAAATCTCCACTTACAATATAAAGTGCAGAGATTAATTAAAGATGCAGTTTTAACTTATTTATAGCCATTAAAAAAACATACCAGTTTTAACACAAAATAACACGAGCCAAGTCATCCAGGGGAGAGACACTGGCGGCCTGAGACTGGGGGAGCAGGCAGTGTGACAAAGCCAACAGGGAACAGCAAACGCAGGCCTCCCTTGAAACCTGTGGAAAAGTTCACAGAAGCAAGGATGGAAAGACATGGCTCTGGAAGCCCTGCCAAGACCCCCTTCTTTTTTGCCCGTAGACAGACAGCTCAGGAGTGTGAAAGCCCCGTCTCTCCGCGGTGGCAGGAAACCCGTGTGCTCCCTGCTTGGCTGTGGCGCGGGCAGGGGGGGCTGTGCCAGCTGGAGAGTGTGCTGAGCGTGAGTCAGCCCTGCCTCAGGCAAAAAGCTGATAAGGGTGAGGGAGACACAGCAGCAGTCCAAGTGCAGATTTCTGCAGGTTTTCCCTCCTAACAAAATTTTTGGTTGTTGATGGCCAAATGCTGGTCCTGCTCCACTGGCAGGTGTGGTTCACCAGAGCCAGGGGGCATAAAGGTGATGGGAGGCAAAGCGAGGCTCACCTGGCGAGCTGGTGAGCTGTGGCCGCTGTTCCCTGGCAGGCTTGCTGTGTGAAGCCTGTGCTGCTGCTGAGCAGCTCACCCTGCCAGGGCTCCCACACACGCCTGGCACACCACGGCTGGCTCTGTCTGCAAGGCGAGTGTCATCCCCTCTGTCCCGTGGTAGTGTTTCAGGAGCTACAGCTGGTTCCTCCGAAGAAGAGTGGTGTAATTTACCCTTTGGAAGGGATCTGGCCTTGATTTGAAGCTGGAAAATCACTGTTGCCCTCAGCAGCTTGCTTGAATAGTGGTTTCTCTCCCTACTAACTCTGTATTATATTCTAAGAGGAATTTAGCTTTCTCTTCTTGGTTTTGTCTCTTGTTAGACTTTTCTGGGTGAAAGTTCCAGGTAATAAAGGACTTTTTTTTTCACTTAGAAGTAGCTGCCAGCTCCTGGTGCGCATCCTCCTAGGAATTTGCCTGGCTGAGGCCTTTGCTGGTCTCAGTTCCTTTGCTGGCAAGAGCTGTGGGGAAGTGAGCAACAGGCAGTGCGAATGAACCTGATGTGACCCACCGTGAGGGACGAGTGCACCTGTGGAGGACCATGGCAGGTGGCTTGGAGGGCCCATGCTGCAGGCAAATGGAGGTTTCCAGACCTGCTTCTGTCGCAGCACCAGACTAGATGTGCCACCAACCAATGTCTCCTCACTGACTGGCTCTGGGCACAACTCTCAACCTGGGCCTTTCTGAGGGACTGATTTCCTTCAGGGTGGAAAGTGCCAGCCAAACACAAAGTGCACATGCATGGACCACAACCCTTCTGAGACAGAATGACAGTGTCCCCTGTACGGACCCCTCTGGTGACAGACACCACTCTCAGCCTTACTGAGGTGTCAGCAGGCTGTGCCATCCTGTTTCTTAACGTGTGTGCTGCAAGTCTGTATATCTCATGCTTAAATGGATGTGCTTTGTGACACATAGGACTGTGAAGTACAAAGTTAAATGCTGGCACCACCCCAAAGGACAACTACTCACAGAAAAGCCATTCTCTGTTGCAGTTCTCATCTGTTTCTTATCACAGTTCTCTGTGCACTGCAGAGCTATTAAGGTAGCATTGAACAGAGCTGAAGGTAATGCCACACCCTCCTCAATCCCCCAAAAGTCAGATGAGCCGTTTTGTCCGCAGTTGTGGAGGGACTGCTGCTCCTCTGTCCTACTTTGATACTGTGCTTTTCTTCAGAAGGATGAAAGAGGAAGAAAGAGGCTGCTGGAAGAACACCACTGAACCTCGATGAGTTGGAATGATGCTGAGAGCAACAGAGTTCCTCTGTCACGCCTCAGGCCATCTGCTTCTGGGTTGAAATACTTGAATAACCTCAGCATGAGTAGCAACAACCACCATGATGTCCCCTAACACCTTCCTTACAGATAGACGGTGGCCTCTCCATGACTAGTTAGAGCAGGTTGGTAGAAGCACATGCCCTTGGCTTTGAGAGGAGAGAAACCACTCTCTCTTGCCTTAACAAACTGTTCCCTGCCTTCCCAGCCTCAGTCCGTTTTCACCATGTGATGAAAGCATTTGCTACACTCACCACAGTCTCAACTACTTATGATCAGAGATGACTAGAGAAGTGTTTAGAAAGTCTTAGCCATCGGGAGGACAAAATGCAGCAGATTGGTCTCATGGACATGAAGGGTACTCTTGCCAGGAAAGTGGAGCAGGACATGACCAGCAGATGCAGTCCTTCACCACAGGGTCCAGCCACTGGTTTCTCAAACTGACCAAGTCTCCTCTGTATGTGTTTAAAAGCTATTTGTCTCCTCTATTTGTATTTATAGGCTGTTGCAGAATATCATTCCCTTAATGGATCTATTTTCACAAGCCATTTAGCATCATTTGTTCTGTGTCAACATTGTCCTTTCATTTAATTTCCCCCACCCAGCGTCCCTTCCTGACCTCTGGCCACCCACTACCCAATTTATTTGTAGACAGCAACTGCACCCTCTGCGAGCTGGGTGTCCCTGTGCCGAGCCAGCTCAGCCCTGTCCCAGCGTGGACATCTGTGTCCACCCGGTTCAGCAGTGACGGGCACGCCTGGTGCTCCCAGTGCTGCCCCTCGGCAGCAGCAGCTGCTCGGGCGAGCCCCTGCTGAGGTGTTATGGTGGGGCCTGTGCCCATTTTACCCCCCCGGTGGCCATTCCAGTGGTGTCAGTACCTGGGGAGGGCTGGGTGCTGGGCTGCCCAGTGCCTGCTGGGCGGGTGTGGGTCTGTCCTGCCCAGATTTCCTGCCTGTGGAAACCGGGATCACCCTGGCAGGAGGCTGCCGGGCTCCATGTCATGGTGCAGACACAGCCCCAACCCACCGAGCTCCCTGATGGGCACTGGCCGTGCCCTTCGAAGGTGACACTCAGCCCCAGCAGAAGCTCTTGCAGCTGCCCCAGTAATGAATGTCTAGGACATGGTCCAGGCAAGTCTGTACTCCAGCAACCCCCTCAGTACCCAAGGGAGAAAACACAAGTGCCCCGTGCAGCTGAGGTAATGAAAGACCACAGCACGCAGCTACCAGCAAGAGAGGCACATGTATTGATCATCATGGACTGGGAAGGTAGCTGGAGCCATTAGCTTCTGTCTAAGTGCAAGGAGTTGACAAAATATGGGCTGTGAGCGTACAGGACACAAACCGTGGCACAATTTCCCGTGGAAGCCAGCGGCTCTGTGCAGGAAATGAACCCCAGTATAATGTGGGTGGATAAACAGCCTCACTCAGCCCTCCATGACCACGGGCGCTGGGTGCCCTGCCCAGGTAGTTGTGGCCCCCACATCAGCAAGCCTGGAGCTAAGGAGCTTCCATGCTGGAAAGTGAGCAGGACTGTGGGGCTGAGAGAGGTAATTGGGATCTTTTCCTCCTTCTTCTTGTCTTTAAAAATGCTTGCATGACTGCTGGTTGAATGCTGGTTTCATAATTGATGGACATGGTCTTGGCAATCTCCTTTTTAAGAGCCATTCCTTGTCACATAAATATCATCTATCAGTGCCCATTGTCTTTATAGCGATCTTGAGCAAACAGTTTTATTTCCAATCAGGACATCACACATTGATCTAAACACTCATCTGTAATGGATCAATTTACATTAGGAGAGCAGTATTGTAGCATTCTTGTTCATTATATTGAAAGAAGTATATGTTTAGTTACAGGCTGAAATCAATTAAACAGCCCTGTGCCTTTTGCTGTGAGAAAGTCAACAAGCCAGTCTGTCTTGGACAAATATCCAGCTACAGCTCTTCTAAAAAAGGGCTTCAGCATCATCCCCTTCCTCTGAGTTCTCAGTTTCTCCTTCAGAGACTTCTTTTGCAATGTTTTGCTTGTTGTGCAGTCTAGTAAAACGCTCTCAGCTAAAACGCACACGAGAGAAAGGAAAGCAGTCTTGCTCTGCTGTTGTGGAGGGGACTTTCCCAGGGCCACACAGAGCCGAGCATCCAAAAGGGAAACCTGCACTCTCCCCAGTAGGCTGCCTGATAACATGTGATGATATATGTGGGAGATGCTGAAAAATGTAGACGATGGTGTTTGTATCTTCATGGGTGAGATCATTATCTCCAAGAGTCCCCGATTTCAGGGGAGGAGTAAAGGAGGGATTAGGAGGCAGGGAGGCATTTGTACATTATGCTGCTCTTTCTTGCCTTACTGAAAGAGAGAAAACTGCAAGCAGTGCTGGAGGCTTTCTGACAAAGGGAACGTCATTTCAGCTGGTGATATAGCTGCAGAGAGAGCGGGAACCTGCAATTTCAAAAGCAAAACACATAGGGGAACTGCAGGGCAAAGCAATGATGGGGTTTGAGAAGCGCATCTCTTGGGGCTCTGGTGAATGTGACAGTGGCAGAGGAAGGTATTACCTGCCCCTGCCCTGTGTCAGAGGTCGGTGTGCCCAGTGGCAGAAGGGAGCATGTGCTTGTGCCCCGCCTGCCACACGCTGTCACCACAGAAAGGGCCAGAGCAGCTGGACTCTTGGCTGCCATGCGATTGCCAACTGGCTCCCACTGGGTTCTGCCCACTGTCAGCAACTGGCCCAGCTCACAGGCCAGCGTGGCGGTGCTGGGAATACCAGGCTAAGCCATGACACTGCAGCATTTGGTGACTGTAATTAAGTTTTTTGCTTTTCCTTACGCAAAAATGGTGAAAGTGATCAGCAGGGGTAGGCTCTTGCTTTGTGGTCAGAATCCAGTCATGACCTGGCCTGTGCTGTGGAGGGCTTGTAAACTCCTGATTTATATGTGTGTGTATGTATATATGTATTTTTTTGGCATCAGACTTTGCCCACTCCTTTCCTACCACTCAGGCCATTCCAGCTCTTGTCTTACTCTTTCATTATATGCACAGAACGCTGCTGCAATCCTCATAATAATAATGAGAAGGAATAGCAGATATTACAAAGCTTATTAGGAAATTGATCTTTGATTTGCTTTTGAATAAAGAGGCAGACCTCGAAACTGCTGAAGCCATTCAGTTAATTGGTTATTGGCTCTCTTGAGTGATTGTATCCACCCTGGTTCCACCAAGTTCAGCAGGTCTCATGCCGGTCAATTAGCCTTTGGCATCCAGGAAGGGAAATGCTTCATTCAGGTTTCCTCAGAGCCTGTTTGTGAAGCATAAGGTGCACTGAGCAGGAGAGGTTCTTCATGGGCAGCAGGAGAACGTATTAGCACTCACGGTCTGAATCCTGCTCTTGAACTGGCACCAAAAGGGCATTTTTGCCTGTACCCCAGCCCTGTGAAAAGGCGGATGCTGTTAAGTGGAAGAATCTGCCCCAGGGGCTGCACTGCAGGAGGACAGCAAAAGCCAGAGGGTTTTGGAGGACCACAGTAATTTCCTGCAGCATGACCTTCACCTATTGCATACAAGGGCCCAGCTCTCCTGCGGGGTGAGCGATGCCAGCAGAGCCCGTATATCAGCTCTTTTGCTGGCTGTGGGGATGGAAGCCCTATTGCTTGGTCACAGTTGGTCTGCAAACTCACTAATCACCACTGCTCTGATTCCCTCAGCATTAGCAGGGCTGTGCAGAGCTGAACAGCTGACGCCATTTAGTGGCTTTTCCTACAGAGAGCTCAGTCCTGCCCTCACCACTATGGCTTGCCAAAGGGCTCCAACACTTGCATTGGTATGATGCAGACCCTGTAATAATCGTTGGTTACATCCAGAGAATTCAGTTCAGATTTTAAAACCTCATCAAATAGTTAATGACTGACTATTTCAACACAGCAGTTCCTGCAAGACTTGGGAGAGAAGAGAGAGAGGGAGACGGAAAAGTTATTCATGTCCCATCTGTCTGGAATGCTTGTCCCCTCCCTCCCACCCACTGAGTCACTTCCTCCCTTTATATATCACTTAAAATTTTTCCTTTCCCCTTTAGCTTATGATTAACAGGCATGCACCCTCTGCAAATTGTTTCTTGTTTTATGATGCAGTGTTAGTTAAGGATATATGGATACGTAGAACACATTGTCTGGCAAATGCATGTATGGAATAAAATGTAGTGTATACCGTGTGTGTGACCATGTAAATGAATATATTAATCACTGCAATATCCAACTGGTGATCCAGCCTTCCAAACCAAGCTAGGGAACTTGCTGTGTACTGCCCTGGTTATTTAGTCCCTGCTGCCCAAAGCACACAGTGGCATGCAGGGAGAGACACCTTACTGGAACTGTGAGGTGGAGGTGTTTTAGAGCAGCAGCCACCAGCCCAGGCTGGGGTTCACTCAGCTCTGGGACCTGACCCAGGTGGGTGTGTGGGATGGGGCCACTTACTGAAGTGCCTCCAGGTGTGTTTGTGAGGAGGGGCTGGCTCAGCCCCCTGCTTTGCTGCCAGGGCTTCAGAGGGCTCCTTTAAATTGGCAGGTGGGGAAGGGCTGTGCTGGAGAGTTTTGTACAAGACAAGACAAGAGAGAGGGAGGGGTGAGGAGCTCTGCAGCCTGTGGGTATGTGCTGACCTGGCACAGCAAGCAGGGGAGAGGGGGCTACCTACAGCCTTCTAATGGAGGAGCAGGAATAGCTATGGAAAAGGAGGATCCTGGCAGGCTCATCCTGGAAGCAGACAAGGTAAAGAGGAGGAGCCTGGGTGCTTCCTGAGCAAGCATGTGGGATGGTGGTGGTGAATCCCTAAGCTGTAAAATAGATGAAAGCTAGGAAAGGGAAACTTGAACTTCTTTGAACAGGTTATTTGAGTTACCTGGGGTTTCTGAGTGGAGAGAAAGAACATGAGGTCTTATGGTACATACTGCAGGAACTTTGTATGTGTTCTGTGTGTTCCTTCTTGCACATGGATCAAAGAGGGGGTATTTTTGTTATGTGGTATCTTGGAACTGTGGTGGTAGAGGAAAGTTTTGTTCTTCAGAGACATCTGGTTGTCACCACTCATAAAAAATTGTTTCAAAGGCAAACACTTGACAAGCTATATGGGACTAGGAGGAATCCCTATCCAGAGAGGCACTAGCATCATTGTGTTTAGCTGCTAGTTGCTGATCTCTTTTTGTAATCTTTTGTAATAAGATCCCACCAGTTTTACTGGTTCCTGTCATTTGGCCAGGATGGGTGATGCAATAATCTAGGTAGTACGTCCACTCTGGGGTGCACTGAAGGATGGGGCACAGATGTGTCACAGAGCCTCTGCAAAGAGCCAGCTTGGCTCTTGCTGGAGGCTTTAGCTGTGTGTGGATCCTTTTGGCTCTGCTCCAGCCTCCCAGTTCCAGAAGCTCACCGCAGGGGTGCCTCTGTGCTGGGCTGGCACTGATCTATCAGTGCTTTTTTTTGGCTCTGACTCTGTGTCCTGTGAAAGTAGCTGTCCTGGCCCCAGACCTCTGTGCTCTGCGGTGCTGGGACTGGGCTCGTGAGCCATGGTCAGGCCTCTGGATATTTGGTATCTGAAAACTGTCTTCATTTTATACACATAGGTGATGGTGCAGGTGGGTTGAGCCATCTCGGGATGGAGGAACTGAGGGTGGGCCTGTGTTTCCTGTGACTTCACAAATTGTGGACCTGAGTGCACTGAGACCTCAGTCATTTCCCTTGAAGGGCAGGACCAGAGAGGAGTACATGGGTCTTGTAGCTTTTATGACACCTAATAGATTGTAAAATGGCCATTGAATTTTATTATGTTTTGTGGGAGACTTGATGAATCCAAGGATGGCGTAACTGGAAGTCAAATAACTACTAATGCTGCTGTTGCTGAGTGTTTTTTTAAAAGGGGAATTTGTTCATTTATTCTCCCATGACTTTGTTCTGATGGGTAGCTCTGCATTCTTCAGAGATTTCCTCTTCCAGCTTATTTTTGGAAACAATTTTACACGTATGGATGTGGGGACAGTACAGCTACCCTTGTATTTTGGGGCAAATTACTTTAGTATTTCATTTGCCTCAGGGCAACCTTTGGAAATAAAACAATAGCCTCTGTTGTTTATTTCCCTGAGAGATGTTAATGATTAACTCTGAAAAGAGAAGTAATTCTTCTTTCCTACGTAAACTTTTGTAGTTCAATGCAACAGCAAGATTTGTTTAGGTAGTGTACAGCATGCAAAAAGCTGAGCTCTGTAACGTTACTGTGCAGATAAATTTGGCTGCTGGAGAATGACTTCAGCCTAAGATCTTAGTGCTGCCAGCTGGCAGAAGTGATCATATATGTAAAACCTTAAGCTGAGCCAGAAAAACCTGAATTCAAATCTCTTGCCAGGGATTGTAGGATAGAATGATTAACCTGAATTTATATTTTTGGGTAACTATCAAGTGCCCGAATATTTATAGTAATAAATGTCTTCCATATGTGCTGATACGGCATCCATGGAGTGCATGATTTGGTTATTGTCTTACTTGAAGATGCTAATTATAGCTAATCCTATAGGCACATGAATCATGGAACACTGGCCCAATTTCTGCCAGCTTCTGAGAGATGCAGCTGACTTTGTTCATGTGAGCAATGCAGGTCAGCAGAGAGCTCAAGGCAAAATTCCAAGAGTGCTGGGGATCCTGAGGTCTCTTTTCAGAAGAAACACAGGCACTTGATATTTAAGCAGTTAAAGCTGCAGGTGGGCACTTTACCAGCCTTATACCTTCTGAGACTTCTTGTAGGTGCCTGGATGCATCTTGAAGTATCAAGATGCCACAGAAAATAAAAACTTGTTTCTGCAAGAGATTGTCATGTAGCCCTGCCATCCTCAAAGTCAAAATTGGCAGGGGGCTCCTAAGTTCCTAAATCAATTTGGTGCCTGCCAGACTGGCACAACCACCAGGCTTGGAGCACTGCTGGTGCCTGTTGGGTTGTGTGATACTGGGGGTGCTCAGCTACTGCTCCAGGGATGTGATGGCTTACCAGGTCAAGCTCTGAAACATACCTTAATGTAAAGAAAAACCCTCTTCTGTGCAAGACTGTGGAGGTACTCTCTGGTTGGTAAGAAAAAAAGCAACAGTGGAACTGTATGAAGGTTATAATGTTGTAATAAGAAGGCTATAAAAACAGAGAAAGAGAGGCTAAACCAATGTTCCACTAGTTTTCTCTTCCTCTGAAACAGAGGTAAGCCCGCCCAGACGTCTTCCTTTTAAATACTGACTACTGAATCTGTTTTAAACCAAAAATAATACCTTTTGAGTGGAAATGTTTCAATAACATTATTTGTGTGTTTTATTGAGGCAGAGGTTGCAATTATTAGAGTCACCAGGAATTTCAGACATTTAAACACAGCCTTTATTTCTCCAGAGTAAACCACATCCCTGTGCAATTATTCTTCTATCTAAATGCCTTCAAACCAAGTCCTAAACCAGATCTGACATTTGTTACTGGTGGTCCCTCTTACAAATCGGCCCTTGAAATGAACGCGTGGGGTTAAACAAACCCCGAGGAGATGGAGCTGGTCCTGTGGATGCTGAGGGAGGCAGAGCCGGTGCAGGATGCAGCCTCAGATAGATCATGCAGCTCTGAGCAAATGCTGCTACTCTGCTCAGGTACAGTAGTCTAGCCCCTGCAGACTTTAAAAGAATAAGGAGAAGGAGTTTTCTGGTCATGGAAACTTCTCCTTCAGCCATGTGATCTCTTCGTGGCTTCTCTTTCAGCTGGCTTTTCACCAGGAAACAAACAACTGTGGCAGAGAAGGGACTTGGCTCAAAACCCAGAATGTCCACCCCAGTGTGTTCTCTATGTTTTCCCCTAATCTTTTCAGCAAACATTTTTGGAACTTTAATTAAAAAACTGAGACTGCTAAGAGGCCTCTAAGGCCTGAATCCCCTTTGTTTTCTGGCCTCTCTACAGCCTCTGTTGGCAGCATGGAAACTTAGGCATTTAAGCACTTTCAGTTTCAATTTTTTAATGCTTCCAGCATAGCACAAATAAGAATTTGGGTCTAAAAGTCCGTTAAAATTCTGACATCAGTAGGAACAACAAACCTTGAAGTCAAAGGAGGTGTCTAGCTTACAGCCTAGGCTGGGACATGAGGTAAGAGTTTTAGGATGTGACTTGAGACAACAGTAACAAAAGAGGAAACCTCCTCACCTGGCCAAGGAAGTTTCAGCATCTGCCTATTTAAAACTCTAGCAAATGCTTGCTGGCTTGGAGGGAGCAGGATTAGTCTCACAGTGGGGTGCAAGGATGACAATACTAACTTCTGTCCTTGGCTGTCTGTATCATCTGGTTATGTTTTCCCCTGTATACTCTATAAGAAAAGATGCCAAGAAACCTGAATGATACATCAGGATGCTGGTATCCCCAGAGAGAGGGGAAGTTGCCATCTCACCCAGAGATCCTTGTTACATAGCATTATGACACTGGTTGTGTGCTTCTCCAAGGTCTGCTCCTATCTGAAGTGTGTGTGTCCTCTCCCTTTCCCCAGGAGAGCCGCATGTTGACTGCTCAACCCTCCCCAACCCTTCCTCCATAAAACTCCAACAATTCTCAGGAGAAACACTGTTCTCGCTTATTCTTGCGATGACGTGCCTGCATTAATGTAGGAGCAGAGCAAAATACAGCTCTTGCTCTACTGAAAAAGGTAGGTCTCTGTAGCCACTGCTCCTCTGATGGCAAGCAGGTTCCTGCCAAGACGATGTGTGTACTAGTACTTAGAGTTTTGTCTACGTAGTGGGCCAGGTCTTGAGTGCACTGTCAATTAAGGGCAGCAATTCAGAGTGATTCACAGCAGATTACACCAGCCTGTCTCTTGATGGAGCACACTCTGGTCCTGCGCCTGCAGGTGCTGCACAGACTGCCAAGCCTGGAGCTAGCCTGCAGTTATGCTGTCAGCCTTGCTTAGATCTAATGCTTTATGACAACTGCCTACCTGTAATGTGATAATGGGCTGAAAACCTCTGCAAAATTGATAGGGTCTCTTGCAAAGAAGGAGAAACTCATAATGTGGCAGGCCTGATCCCTTTCTTAAGAGCCACGTGAACTGCAAAGATTTCTTTGCAGCTGGCAAGCCTGGCTGCTGTTCTCCCCCTGACAGGAGAGTGGTTGTGTTGGTGTCTGTGAAGCTGCTGGCCTCCTACTTTCTCCCAGTTCAGGGGACAGCAACCTGTTGGATTTTCAGGCTCTTTTAATCTGTTAAGTCTGAATCCTAAGATACTCTTGGGTTCTACCTCCTAGGGCTCCCTGCATTCTGTGGCTGTACTTTTCATATTCTAGGTTAATATCCTGTTCTGCCTGCAAGATGTTTCCAGGGTTTATACAATAAGTTTGTCATGCTTAATTCCTAAAATACAAATCATTGTCTAGATTGATTAATAGGTTGTGTTCTAATTAGGCTTAACAACATGTAACACAGCCTTTATAAAAAGGGCCAGATTTCTACCCACCTTTTGACGTGATCCAGGAATAGCACCAGTGACTTTGTGCTCGATCAGTGTTAAGTGAGAGTTGTGCCTTAAATATCCTGCTGCACTTTCAAACCCTCTAAATTTGCTCTCCAGGTAAAAGCACTGAAACTAGGAAGTTGCAGCCATGACAGAGCTGGTTCTCATTGCTCTGGAGAGGTCCAGACATGTTTGTGAGATGCATATCCTTGTCCCCATGTGCCCTAATGCAGTTGTTGACCAAGATGGTGACAACACTGTGCCTAGTTACTGGTGCAGGACTTAGTGGGAACCAAAAGGTTTTTACGTAGCCAAAATATTGCCATTTGGGCTGATGTAAAAAGTTGCCGCCTGTCCTTTTGCAGCTGCTCAGCCTCCACCCCAGCTCAGAAGGGCCCAGGACTGGCAAGGCAGGCAGTCGCACGAGGACAGCAGGACACCTCTGGTCTCCAGAGGTACTTGGGCTGGGTGGGAGACTGGCGAGCGCGGGTGGGGTGACTGCCGTGGAGAAATGGCAGGCCCTTAGCGGGGGAACAGGGAGACTGACCTCAGGGTCTGCCCTCTGCCATGAGTGGCCCAGGCCTACCCTGGGGCTCATATGAGCTGGCTCCGGGGGCTGCGGACTGTGCTCTGCACATCGGAGTCCCTTCCAGGGCAAACAGGGATGTTTGCACAGAACAGAACGCAGCTATTCTGACAGTCCCAGGGTAATTGAGGGGCCTGAGGCTGCTGGACAAACCCTTCCCTCCAGGCCCCCGTGGCAACTCGGACCCCTGTGCCATTCCCTGCCATATCTGTGGGCTTATCGTGCTTCTTAAAGAGCCCGTAAACCCATTAGCTCTGGGTAAATGATCCCTGGGCTGTCTTTAGAATAATTAAAACCACAAGGCAAACAGTTACTCTGGACTATCAGCAGCATATCAACAAAACTTGTGTCTTGAAATGTGTGTCCAATTTCTGTTATTAAAAGGCACAGAGCCATATGCGAAACATTATCATGCGTCTTTGTGAAATTAGCAGAAGTATTTGAACAACCATTTTGTCTCTATCAAAACGGTGCCTTATTATTGTTATTTTTTTCGTACTGTGTAGGAAGGTGAGAGAGGCTTTGGAAAGCAGGAGGGCTCGGGCAGGTGGTCTGGCTGCCATAGTCCTGACTGTTTCTGTTTGCTGGGCAGAGACACACACTGTCTGAATAGCCCAGAAGACACTGGCCATGAATGGGGAAAGAGGAACAACATGAAGAGTCCTGTGTTGCTTTTAATCCTGAAATCCAGGACTGCTGGTTTTACTGAACTCCTTAATTGCTTTACTTTTGAGTGAGGCTCTCACAGTACTTGCCAAAAAGAAGTTTGGCTATTGATTCAGTGAGAAAAGACCAGTGCTGAATGCCTTCAAATTCCCACCATTTACGCTTAAGAGCATATGTTAGAAAAGTGATGTCACTTCTGGCTGATTATAAACTTTCAAAATAGTGTTAGACCTTTTCAAAAAAATAAAAATCTAGTCATTAGTTTTTTTGAATTGGCTCTCTGAAAATGGCACCAAAACTGCTTAAGAGCAAGGCTTCCTGAAAGAGGGGGAAAAGTAAGAGGAGAGCTGTTTCTGATTAACAGTGACCAATAACTGTGGGCAAGGTCAATGTGTGGCACACAGCCAGACTCGAAGGAAAACATGGTGTGAAGTGTCTTGGCATTTAATGAAGACTTTAAAAAAACTTCCAAAACAAACCTCCAAATTATTAATCTGTTTTGCAATGGGTTTGGTAATTGACCTTAGCATACAAGTCCTTCCTGTGGACCAAGTATCCTTAGTCCTGGCTTAGCATGGCATACAGAGCATTTTTAACTCTTAATGGACATAGTTGGAATCTTTTTTTTCGCTTGTGTCTGGTTTTGTGCATGTCTAGTTTAAGGGTGGTGGAGATGAGGAAGATCATATTTGAAGAACATAATCTTCAAAGAAAATGCCAGTGCTTCTTGCCAGACCTAGTTATCAGCCAAATTGATTAAGGGAAACAAAAATGAAATAAAAATTAAATCAGTTGACCCAGTCTGCTTAGGTGAATTGAAAAACACTGTCCCTTGATTGTCAGAGCTGAATCAGCAAATATAAAAAACCAAAGACAGTCAACCCTACACTTACAACCCACTTGTGGTTTTCGTGCTGACAACCTTGTCACTAAGTATAAATGGTCCTCCCACTACTGGTTTGTCTGAGTCTCAGGTTATATTCAGGGATATGACTCCATCACTGGCCTTTCAATCTTAACTTGATTGTTTTTTTCAACTGAATAAATACATTGGAACTTTCTAACTGTGCCAAGTATTTCTGCTAGAAAATATTCTGGAGGATTCATGTAATAACAAACATGTGAAGGATTTCTGATATGAAAGATTCTTGCTTTTATTAATTTTTAAGCACCAAAGTGAAATTTTGTTCTATAAATGCTTAAATTCTAAACCCATGGATATCCAAACATGCAGTGGTCAGAACTACAGGCTCTCAATACATTTATATTATAGACTGTGGGTTGAACACACATAGTAATATGTGATATAACCCCTGATTACACAGACTTGACACTCTTCTTTATTCATGTAGAGCAGTGGCTTTTCTCCTTTTTCTGGAGAGCTGTGGATACTGACTGAAATTTGACATGTTTCACATTTCTGAGAGAATTTCTTGTGGAACCTTTTTGAGGAAGCTCACAAAGGTGTGGAGGTTTGTGGACCAAGCTGAAAACCAAGAGAACAGAGAGAAGCTTCAGGATTAGCTACTCAACTCTATTTGTGTATTTACAGCTGGTAACATGCAGTTTCCACTGGTAAGTAAAGGTATAGTCATTGCTTTGTACATTAGGATTCAGACTCTTTGGCAAATTGTGCAGTGCCAAATGCACAGAATTTAGGGTTTCTGCTATCTGGAAAGGCAATTGAACAAAAATGTTTCCAGAGATGCCTTCTGAGTCCATAGCAAATAGTACCTGAGACTTATATGAAATAATATACTAGGTGCCAACACCTCTCTAAAAAAACTATCACTGTTAGCAAAAGCTAGACATGTTTTGGGGTATCAGAGAGCAATAAGCACCCTGAAAGCCCTTACTATGTGTAAGTTCTGAAGGCTCAGCAACCATTAGAAGGGACTTTCACATGTTGCCTTGTGTCACATCCAGGTAACTTGCCAAGTGCAGCCAGCTTTCTGCTCTCACAGAAAGATCTTCTGTGCCCAGTGCCAGCAGTGCTTCCACCTTAGAACTGAGGAAACACAGCCCACGGCTGTTGCATCCGGCCACCAACCTGAAGGTGCTGTGGCATGAAGTATGTTTTGGTTTCCAGTGAGCTGGGCTCAGCTCAAATCGTGTGCCTTGTCCAATGTCCTTGTGCTGCTATCGAGGGTGTTGTGTGCTGCAGTCCATGCTTCCCCAGCACAACCCTAAGAAATCTCTCCTCACCATCCATCTTGTAATGCAATTGGTAATTAATTGGCAGGGCTGTACAGAAGAGCTGACTGAGAAGCTCAGGGACAGAGCCTGGGCATAACACTGCATTTCCAGCCTTGGGAAGAAAATATGGAGAGCAGAATCACTAAGGAGATAGGGGGAAATCCTCTGAACTATCATAGGATAACTCTATACTTTCCCTTTCTTATATGACCTTACTGGGTACCTAGGCAATGGAACTGGGAGTAGCTGCAGAAGAACAAATTAGTTGGGAGAAATAACATACCTTCAAGGTGTGTATTTCAAGCTGCTCATGCTGTGGCTGGCAATGAGCTCTTTCGTGGGACTATCAGCCAGGAAGGGGACAAAGCTCAGGGCTAAAGAAGTGATTCTTATGTTTTCCATCTACATTAAGGAATGATCCAGTCATCAGACTCTGCACTGTTCCAGTTTCTGCTGCCTTTCAGACCCTTCTCCACAAATCCTTGCCATGCCAAAAGCTGGCAGCCACAAATTGTGTGAATTCCCCTGCAGCTGGGAGGTGACCCATGTGGGTCCCTTGCCCCAAATGCAGGCACTCTAAACAGTGTGTTTACCTGTCACGTATTGGCACTACTCATATGGATTCTCTAATTTAGCCTATACAAGATAAGTTTTGCTCTGGGTGTGGTGGCTCAACATGAACATCTAGAAGAAACAACAATTTAATCAATTTATCCATTATAGAAGTTAATTGCCTGAAATATAAGATATAGTAATTTCCAAGAACTGAGAGTGAGGTGTTGAAACACCTCCAGAAAGGACAAAGTTAACAGACAGAGTCTGATAAGCTGCAGTTGGGTTCTGATTGCAGTGGAGACACTAGTCTGGAAAACTGCCCAGTGTGCTGCTGCAAGAGACCTGTAATTAGCACGTGACCACTTCTGGTATAATATCTGAAGATAATAAGAACATGACAAACCTTATCTCTTTTCAGTTGTTGCAGGCTCTTGGTCTTTAGCTCTTTAGAAAGCTGTGGATAGTCCTTTAATTAAAGGTCCCAATTATGCATTTGAGAATTCTGTAGGCCAGCAAGTTGTCATGTTAGATGCCAATTGATTATGGAATGCCTCTGTGCATTTGCAGCCCTGTGATCCACCCCATATCAATGTTATAGTTGGATGTCTTCTGCAATTGCTTATAATCAGTGTCTTATTAAATCCCCAACATCCCTGTTAAATTATATGCTGTGTGCTGTGTTTCTAGAGAGCCGGATCACAGTGTAAGAGCTGCACGTGTGGGGAAGTGGAGGTGACTGGTAGCATCTACAAAGGGGAGAAATGATTAAACCTCACCTAGGAACGCACGGAAATCTCTCAGGCAAACAAATCTTTTGAGGCACTCCAGCTGGGACAGCTTCTCTGCAGCAGGGCTGTATTTAGGAGGAGTGAGTAACCAGGGATGTCATGGGTGCAGTGAAAACACTGTTTTCATCACAAATCCAAAACATAACGTTATAAAGCTGCAATGCTGAAAATTAACCCTGCCCTAGCCAAAACCACTATAGCCCTCTGAAGGGAGAACTTGCAATTGTCATGAAAAGCTTGACTTCTCTGTGCTTTGCTTTGTGCGGGCTAGTTACAGCCCAGATGACCTGCAGGCAAGCTGGGCCTGGTGTTTGAACAGATGCAGGGAGCTGGGGCAAGCTGTGAGTGGGACAGCAGCTGAGCTGTCCTCGTGCTTTGTACACCAACTCATTAGCCTGGGCAGAGCACCCTGCTGGTGTGGCAGCACCTCTTCAGTCCCCAGTGATCCTGGGTGTCTGCCCTAAACCGAATTGCACGATGCAGACATTTGTCATCTTTGCCAAGTGCATCTTGGTGGTAGAGAATCACACCTAGAAATGGTCTGTATTTCTCAGTTTGGGGTAGCTGTAGATTCTGCTCTGCATTTACCTGGAAGTAAAGGGCACAGAGGCTTTCAGTGCTCTTCCCAACACAGGGAAGTTTCAGGTTCTTCTCTGCAAACCTCAGTATGAGGCTGGAGAGCTCTGGTAATGTTGCAGCTGTATCAATTCACCTCATTTAGAACGTACCACAAGTAAGTTTGGGGTTTAGAAAGAAAAGATGTGTCTAGAAATTATCTCTTCATTTGTGTTTATTATAATACTCTGTAAAAATGCATGCTCAATTGCTGCTGAATTGCTGTAATTAATTACATTATACTTCGAACAACTGGTAAAAATGTATACATGTTAGAGCTGGACCTGAAACTTCATGTCTGATGATGCCTGTGTTCTACAGAAGTTCAGGTAAGACTTTGAGGCACTAAGTGCTTTGTAATAAAAAGTCCTTTGAAAGAGTTTGGACTCCAGCAAAGGAGCTAATATGTACCACCAACCCTCCAAAAACCCCCCCAAAACTAAACACTGAGTGTCAGTCAGTGCTGTTAGAAATGCACTAGCAGGGGTTCTGCTTTCTTGTTGCTACTCAAACCTGGACATATTTGTAGCTGTGATTATAATTCCTTCATATATTTGAAGGTGTTTCACCAGCTATTGACAAGAGAACCATATCTCTGCTGAAGTCCTAGCCAGAGCATATTTTCTACTCCTACTCTTGTTTCTTTGGGGATTTGACTTCCCTGTTCCTGCAACACAGGCATTAAATCTTAAGGACTGAGTACATCAATAAGAGACTGAGTACATCAATCAGTCACCAGAAGAACTAATGTTTGGGCTCTACTAAAGCATAAACTATTCTTCCGCCTGCAGACCTCTGCAAAGCTGGGAGCCTGAATTCAGAGTTGCCCTCAAATTTCTGTAGCAAACATCTTGCACTGAGCCAGGGAGACAGCCCCACTTGCAGGGGGCGTCCAAATCAACTGCAGTGAGACTTCTGGGTGAGTACTACACCCCCTTAGTGCAGGTGGGGCAGTACTCAGCTCCTACAGCCTTCCTGGTTTGGGGAGCGGATGTGGGAAGACAAAACAGCCTGAGAAGATGGTTAAGAGGATAGTAACAAACAATGGAGAGTTTGGTGAGGTCCCATCTACAACCCCAATTCCGACTTGCTGATGTGGTCTAGGCCTGTGTACAGGGATGGATGTGCCCCTGCACTGTCTCCAGCACACATACCCCCAGGTCACTCTGTAAGAACTGCCTGCCTGGCTCCCTGCAACAGACCTTTGGGCTGCTATTGAACTAAAACAATTCTGTTACCAAGGCAAGTCCCTCCCTTCTGTGTTGAGGGTCCTTGTAGTCCCAGAAGCATGAGCTGTGGTCTCCTTTACAGATCTTTTCCAAAATCCATGCTTCAAACTCTGTTTTGGGGTTTTCTGTTGTCCCCTTCCCATGCAGAAAAGGAGGTTGTTACTGTGTTTGTCCTTTAACGTTAGAGTTGCCCATTGTCTGGCATCTGTGTGCTGTAGCCTTTGGGAACTCAAAACAGTTTCAGTGTCTGAGTGCTTCTTGGTACAGGAATTTGTAACATCCACCAGGCATCACCACTAGCTGGCCAGAGATGAATCCCCCACGGTGCCAGCAGGCACAGCAAGATTCATCTGGAAGCCGGGCTTGCAGGTAGTGTTCCTTCCCAGTCAGCAGCACTGAGTGGGACCAGCCTGGCTCTTGGTTAGGTCCACAGATTCGTGGAGAGAGGGAAAGTGTGCAACCAACACCTTCTTCTGCTTCATGCTCCACTTGGCCTCAGATCTCCCATTTAGCACACTATAGTCACTTTTAATGTAGTTTCAAATTGAGGGTCACAAATTACTCATCAAACGATTTGGCCATATTGTTGCACTTTAGACTTTTGTTCTCAAAGGTGAACATTGGTATATTTACAATCTTCTAAGGGAGAAAACCAGAATTTAATAGAACTTGCTAAGTAGAGCAAATGAGGCTGCAGTACACCTTCCCTCTGTTATATATTAAACTGGTGTTATTAAGTGTTAACTTAACAGCATATTGTATGGACAGCTAAAAGGGGCCAGGAAAAGTCTTTGTGTGAAACATGTAAACAGCTAGGTTTTTTTTTTTTTTATTGGAATCATTAACTGTGCTATAGTTAAATCCTTTGTTTTCATGGCTGGTTTAAATTAAATTAGCAAAATTGTGATTTTTTTTTTTTTAATACGGTGGTTTTAATACATGTCAAAAATAAATGGAGTAATCTGACTGTGTCTATTTTGAAGGTTTTGTAATTTTTTTAAAAAATTGATTTACTCAATTTTTTTCCAGTAAAAAGCTGGGATTGACTAAGACCAGTTCAGCAGAAGCATATTTAACATGTCATTTTCAGAGACACTAATAATGCAACCCAGTGCTATTTGGTCATTTTAAGTACACACATAAGGGTGGAGATGCATAGAAATTGAAAATAAGCTCTTGAGATGAGCCCTGTGGTACTTAAGTGACCAGTGTCCATTACATTTCAAATATTTGGGTATGTAATGCTGCAGGTTTTCCAAGGGAGTGCTTAGATAGTCTGCACTTTAGTGTCTGCACCCGAGCAAACAGCAGATTAACAGTCTCATACAGGCTCTTGCTCAGGTGAATGCCAGACTTGCCTGGGCCCAGCAGCTTGCAGCAAACCCTTGAGGAGTGAAGCTTGGTGGTGCTCGGATTGCAGGATCCCCACCCACAGCACTGGAATTGCCTTTCCATTTCCCACCAGATTTAGCAGTGGTGACACAGGTCAGCCCCAGGCTTGGCTTAGCCACATTGAGTGTCTGTCTTCTTTCTTCCTCCATATATCCTCACGTTGCATTCAGCTCTTGGTCTTGTTTTTTCCTCCTTGCTTCATCTTTCCCTTCTCCTACGCACGCACCTGGCCGTTGCTGCCTTCCATGTGTGCAGATGGGGTTGTTCAACAGCCTATGTTTGTGAAATGAATTAATTTAAAACCACACGTTTGTCTCTTATATAAATGTGTTTCCATTGCTCTTACATACTTTTGCATTAAAGCTGGATGAAATCATCCTGAGCCCTGGGGAGAGTACTAACACCTGCTGGACAGGACAGGCTGCTGGGAAGCTGCTCACCTGGACATGACTGGGCAATAACGTACCTGCACAACCTTGTCAAAATGCTCTTAAAGTGTAGGGTGACCTGGCGAAGCCCTTTCTGAAATTGGTCAAGGTGGAAGAATAACAATATAGAAAATTTCCCTGTCCTTTCTTTGTCTTTCTGGAAATGCTTCAAAAGGAATTAAATGGGCAATCAGTAAACGATTCTGTAAAATACATTCCTGATCTATCAGCAAAGTCAAATGAAATTACCTGAACAATTTAGAGATTAGTAACATTGTAGAGGTCTGACTCTTCCTTGAGGGAGGTGCACCCACAGTTTGTATTTACTGGAGCATGAAAACACAATCTGTCTCAGTAGGAGATGGGAAGACTTTCCATGCAGGGCTGGGTTCCCTTCAGAAGGGTCTGAGATCTGTACAGGTGTTTGAGGGGTGTGGTCAGTGTTTCCAAAGTTATGCTAAAGTAAGAGCCAGGACAACGGCAGTAACTGATATCCAGATAATTTTTAGGGAACTCTGTGTAGAAGTATCTCCCCACAGAGCTGCTTGCAGGATTTCCTAGACTTTAAACAGGCTTTATTTCATGCTTGAAACAACTAGATTTTTTGTTTTCTGTGTTTCTTTGAGGTTGAGACTATCTTTCTAACACATAGTTTGAGATTCAGAAATGTACCTAAGGCTACCCTGTTCCCACACAATAATAAATCATGAAGAAGCTGTTTAAGTAACAGACTTGGCAGTGCCTTCCTCTTGTACTGGAAGATGTGGAAATGTAACAATTTGGAGTTTAGGCAGGCCCCAAACCCTGCAACAGGACTTTGAAGGCATAGCATTCATGCATACCCTCACCATCAAAAAGGAGCTTTCCTGGAGCTCTTGCTGTCCAGAGCCTTTAGTGAGGTTAGCTTGCTCCTCAGGCACAGCAAGCGCTAAGCAGGGCAGGCATTCAAAAGGCTCTCTGGAGCCTTGCAAAGCCTGAAGGAGTGAAAATTTGAAATATTTGTGATTGTTGGGGAGTATTCTTATTGCCTGATGCACCATTGCCCCTTTAATTCTCATTTTGGTGTCTGGAATTTATTTTTAAGAAGAGCATCAAGGTAGTACAGAGCAGTACTTTTAGTGACCTGTACCACTCTTGCCAATATCCTAAATATTCATAAATGTCTCTTTCTTGATAGTGTGTGCAAAAGCCTTTGCTGGTCTGTGAAGGGGGAATAATTGAAACAAATATTTCCTTATTTTTATTCCCAAATACTTTCCACACACAGTGGCAATTTCCTGCCCTCCTCAGTTCTCTCCAAGGGCTATATAGAAAAGTTTTGGTGAGAGATGCTTGAAGTGAAACACAGAATTCAGAACATCCTGTGCTTTGTGGGTTTTCCAAGTCCAACCCAAACACACTGACTGAAGTCTACCTTCTTGCCTTTTCTCTTTGCTTATTTTCCCCCTGGCAGTTAGTACTTTGTTGTTGCCTGTCTTGGGGGGTGGAAGTTCTTGCCTGGAGGAGATGTCCTACGTTTTTGATGGGCATGTCGACCTATAAAAAAAAAATCTTATTTTCTGATTTAAGTTATGAGATAATTTTTCTTTTCCTGAAGACATTCAGATACTTATATCAGATAAATGAGAAAAGTGAATCAAAGCGATGCACTGCAGCAAGTCCTGGCTGCTGTGCCCTCCCTGTCACTTCTTGCCCAGCCACTGAGGTTTGTTTTGTTGACCCACTCCCGGTCGGTGTATCCAGTGCATGTGAGGGAGGGGGTGATGCTGTCCCCCTTGGTGGGTGTTAGGTCACTTTGGGAGGGTTCCTCAGCAACCAGCGAGGTACAGTGGCCCTGTGCTGCACTTCTCTGCTTGTTGGCCATGAGTGTGGGCTGAGGCCACTCAATTGACAAGGATTTGGCAGCTGCTTTCATCCAGCAAAGGGCTGGAAGGATGGGGTGGCTGTTTCAGAGAGTTTGCAATCCTCTTGTCCCATGCAAGGGGAAATTCTCCTCTAGTGCACTCAGTGTCCATGGAATTAATCCCAACCTACAGTGATGCTGGAAAACTCTGACCTCTACAACTAATTTCCAACTGTAATCCTGAAAGAAGAATGGTTGGCTAGTTTGGTTTTTCTGCCCGTGCTTAAGTGCGTTTTGCTTTCATTATGGGGTGTCAAGTTGTTAATATTTATGGAGGACACAAAAGAATGAAAATTCTGTTTCGTGTTCAATCTGACATCTTTTGGCACCAAAACCCCCCGGTTATGGTAGTAGTTCTGTTTTAATTCGGCAGTGCTCTTTCGAGATGAAGTCCTTTAAAGTGTGGTTTGGCTCTGAGGAAGGTTTCTATGCAAATAGTATTCAGAGGGTCTGTCTTTATTGTCTCAAATATTAATAATTTCCAGATCAAATGCAAATTGCCTAGAGTTTGTTTTCTTGTTCTTTCTTCCTGTTCTGTCAACTTAGTTAAATACATCATGATGCTTTTAAAGTCAACCTGCTTTTTTCCTTGGCAAATGCCCCAGTGCACAGTGAGGTTCTGCAGACCACTTCCAGCTTGGTTGTCCCTTCCACTCTGCAGCCACACAGGACTGGGAGTGGGGCCTGCACAGCCACAGCTTGGCCTGGGTTATAGGTGTGGGATCAGAGGTCAGTAAGTAACCAGCTCCCTCTAGGCAACCCTTGTCAGCACAAGGGTAAAGGGAACTTACAAATGTGGCTGTTAAAACAATCCCATGCAGAAGAAGCAAAAAGTGGCTCCAGGGAGCTGTAGCAGTGCCAAGTGCTTCTTCCAGTGGGCACACGCAGGCTCTGGGGCCACACTTGCAGACCCATGGGACACTGTACTCTGTGAGCCGATGGTGGGACAGTATTGTGGCTTGATCTTGGACAGCTCTGCCTGGTCACACATGAGCACTTGTCCAGATCTGCTCAGCCCAATCCAGACTTCTGAGGTTCTTCCAAGGGATGGCAGAGGGATGATGTCATTGCTGGCAGCGTGCTGAAATGTGGCCTGGAGGCCCTCTCTGCAGCTCCAGCAGCACAGCCATGCATACACTAACAGGGGTGAACTGATACGCTTTGAAGGTTCTTGGGTGAATGGAGCTTGTTCTTGTGGAAGTAAAGGAAGAGGACAAAAGCTACCTTAATAAATACTGCTTAAATTGTGTGCATTTTATGGCTTGGCAGTAAAATTAATCAAAAAATGTCAACACAATTCTCCAGAAGGCTGTGGGGAAGGAGAGATTTTTACTGAAAAAGGTATTTGTCTTGTTTAAACAACCCACAGATTCTCAGATAGTTAAGGAACATCAAATACTGCAAACTCTGCCTATAAGCACAGGTTTAATGCATGTGTTCAGAGAACATACATTTACATATAAGTACTTGCTTGTGAGCATACATCATTTTTGATGTATGCTTTGCTTGCAGTGCTGAATCTATCAAGTATAACACGGATGTACTGTGAAGAAATGTTGGCTCTTCAAGTATTTTATAAATCTAATGTAACTGTTGAAATCCCAGTCCTCTGGAAAAACCTTCTTCCAGTGAGCACTGTTTCCTGCTAAGATTTCATTCATTATTTGGTATACTAGCTTAGGCATACATTGCATATCCATACGTCACTACATGTGGAATACTCATTTAGACCAGACCTCTCCTGGACTAAAATCCTTAAGGACGGAGGGATAACTCTAAGAGGACAAAGTTTCAAGATATCATTAATTTTTTTAATCATTTATAACTGCACTATATTCTACTCTTGGTCAGATGCTCTAGTCTTAAAAGTCTTAATGAGGATTTGTGTATGAGGAAAGAAACACGTGTATTGGTAGTAGGATGTGAACACAAATGCAGAGGAAAAAGCAACCTTTGAGCTACAGGCTTGGGTCATCAGTCACTTAGATAACCACTTGTTCTTGCCAGTGACCCTGTAGGTACTGATGTTAACATTAAAAGTCCTCTGTCCAGAGCCCTCTCGCACACACTGTGTGGTAGCATTTAATGCTCTCTACGCCAGCTGAATGGGATGGAACATAAAAGTTAATTTGCAAACTTTCACGTTTTCTGGCATATTTCAAAGTCCATCCAGACACTTTAGCTGGGGTTATTGTGCCAATGGATTGTGCCCTTTGATCCAGAGGAAACCAAGCTTAGCTTCTGCTGCGCTCGTCTCATGCTGTGGTCTGTGTGAGCCACTGATGGGTGTACCTGATGTCCAGGAAAACAGGAACTGTGTCTTGATTTAGCTCAGTATTATGATCCTGGTGTAAAACTTAGGCTGAAGTGTTGTGGGATGATCACACAGTTTGTCTCTCCACATATTAGTGACCAAATGAAATCTCAGTCTGGAAGGGCCTGTCCTCCAGTGTATGAGCAGAATGCCCATCTTCCCTCCCCTCAAAAAAAACCATAAAGAATTTATTGGCTTTAAACACTGTCTTTCTTCTGCTTTCTGACATTTCATATGAAAAAAATGCCTGTGAGTGTGTGATCAGTGCTTGGTTTGCTGCATGGGAATGCTTGCAGTTTGAGGGGAGCCTAGGGGATACTTTCTGAGCTATTAAGTAACTCATTAACTAGGAGGCTGTGTACTTGACACGACTGATCCAGGTAGACTGAGGCGTCTTCTGATGCAACGTGCCAGAGTTTAAGAGTGCAGCAAATAATTGTTCATCTAATAGCTCTCATCTCTTCTTCTACAGCCACCACGTAATTTAAATGGCAGAGGCACAGTTTGCCTTTGCTTCCGGACCTTCCCTAGAAAGAACACCTGTTTCCTCTGTCACTGACATAAAGTTCTAGATAAAGCTTTCCATGGAAGTGGAAAATGTGTTAGAAAATGGGATTGTTCTTTCACCATAACACCATTCTCTCTCTTCTCTCTCTCTTTTTCTTTTTCTCTAAATCATGAGGTGTGAACATATAAGCTATTCCTGTCAATCAGTGGTGGGTCATACCTTTACCTTGGAGTTCCTGAGTCAGCTGTAGACCATGTCACTGCTATACTGCTACACCTCCTCCCTGTCCCCATTTTCTGCTATCTCAGGACCTTTCAGTTGTAAGTGAGCTATAGGGAAGAATTGCTACAGACAGGTTATACTTACAGATAAACTGAGGTGCAGGGCATTTCTATGCTGCAGAAGAAGGAAAGAACACGGATGTACATGACCTCATTATCAGTTGCTTCTTAGGACCCTTAACACAGTGGGAGCATGTGGGAGCACAGAGAGCAGCAGGTTAACCTGAATACAGCCACTGCCTGTTCTTTGCTGGGGAAGGCTGTGCTCCCTGGGCTGCAGCTCCCAGTGAGAAGCTCTTGCAAACCATGCAAAGCCCCTTGACTGCTTGCTCTGCTATTTTCAGTCCAGAGAACCGGTAGAAGGATCAGTAGCATCTCCTTACAGTCTTCCTTTTTCATTTGCCGTATTAAGAAACTCTTTCTCCTCCTGAGCTCAGGCCAACTCAGCCCCAATGGCACAGGAATAACTGTAAGGTTAAGAAGTCCGTAAGGACCAGCAACAACAGAAGCATGGAGTTAATGACAGTGCTGGGCCAGGGTGGGCTTGCCTGCACAGGGGGGCAAAAGCCTTTGCCCCAAATTACACAAATGGTGGCATGCACCTTCATGGGGGAAAACAAAAGGCAAGCATTGTTTTATGTGCAGCTCCATTCACCAAGTGAGCGCTGGGTGAAGTCATGTCGGCATCTGAGCTGCACCCTAAGGTGCTCCTCCTACACTCTGTGGTAACTCACTGCCTCGAGTCTGTGCCATTGCACCTCACGGCTGCAGTCCTTGCTGCCCGTGGAGGCTGGCAGGGAGCAGAGCAGAGCGAGGGGCTGTGCCAGCAGGGAGAGTGGACTGGCTGCAACCAAGTGGGAAGCACAGACTGTAGTCAAGTAATGGAGCTGTCAGGGAAAGATGCATTATGAGTATTAAGCCTTGCTTCCTTGTAGATTGTCATGATTAATAGGAAGTGCAGATGGAAAGGAAAATAATGTGTAATATCCTTTTATGGTCAGTGTGGAACAGTGCAGACAAATTCTCTTGATAAACTGACAACCTGACCGAAGCCACAAGCAGTAGGGATCCCAAAGAAGGCACCTGTACTGCTGGTGGGTGACTTGGTTTCAAAAGTGTCTGCGGTAGCATGGAGATGTTTGCACAGTAAAACAGGTAACCAAAAGGTTATTTTTATTCTTCCCCTAAATAAAATGTCAGTATAGACCAAGAAAGTAGCATTTGGAAAAATCTGGAAGCTGTTAACCTTCACCATGGCCAAAGCAGATCTGGGATTTCCCAAACCATTTTGCATATGCAGTTTGGTCAGAAATCCCCTCTAAGGTACTAAATTTGTGGGGTCTCAGCATAGTCACAGCCCTTTGATAAAGTGAAAGAAGAAAGAAAAGAAGCTGCTCAAATTACCCTGTAAATACCAGAAGATTACATACATCATCTTCAGACTACTTTGAGTCCCAGGTTTCCTAGTCCGGTTGAAAGATTTTATAATGTGTACTGCAAGCAATTCACAAAAATCACACTTACAAGGCAGAGCAAATTATTGTATATTATAATGTTCAAAATCATTCTCAATGGGTAATATCAGTATTCTCAAGTCCAGCTACTGGTAAACACGGGTACACCAAGTGGTCTTAAAAATTACGAGACTTTAGAGTAAAAGCCCCTCAAATGCCTTCCAATTTCTGGTTTTCAGGTGCACCGGGCTTCTGTTTTAAGCACACACACACTCCCCTCCAGTAAATGGTGCAGCTTGCCAGTGTGTGGTTTAAACAAATGCAAATTAAAATTCCCCCGGATTTACCTGACTCACAGTTGATGCTGTAAGATACTTGACAAATATTGCAAGATTCCTGTTAAATATTTTGGCAATGTTCCCAGTTGCATCCAGCTGACAGATATGCATCAGGTTTTGACTGTATGAAGTATTGGGAGGTATTCTGAAAAAGGCTGCTGTAGCAGGTTGTAAATGAAGAAGAACAGTTATTTCCTTTGGAAATTATTTTTTATTGTTCAATTTTTTTCCCATGTTTGTTTGGTTTCGATGTGATGGGAAGCAGTTGAGGCTGGAAGGGTCCTCTTGAGACCATCTACTCCAACCTCTGTGTGCAAAGCAGGATAAGTTAGAGCATTTCTGATGAAAAATGACACTGGTTGTAACAGGCAACACATGTGGGTTTGAATGGTGGAGGAAAATGCACTTGGCATTTCAGAAAATTAATTGCTTGAAGTCAGCTGGAAGGCAAGGAAGAGGAAAAAGTGTGATGGGCTCCGAGGAAAGAAAATGTAGCTGATTTCAATGACTACTCCTCAGGTGTTTGGTCTAAACATGTTTTGAGTGCCTCTGATCAAACACCTTTACAGGTACACCATTAGGGCATGAAACGGATAGAAAATCCCTTGCTGGGCCAAATTACGGCAATGGAGATGCCTGTATATATAGTTGTATATACTTTACAGAGGTAGAGATGTGCTTAAATTAATGCCATACTTGACAAAGAGAGATGGCAACTGTTCAAAAAAATTTGAAAACTTTTCTTGGGTAAAATGGGTTGTTATAATATGGAAGTGTATGTGACACATGGAAGATGGAGGCCACTGGCAGTTCAGCTGTTAGAAGGAAATAGTGATAACTTCAGGGACAGACTGACTGGGACAAAAGAGGAAAAAATTCAGCTGGGCAAACACAACTCTCCATGCCTATATGTGACGAGAGACCATTTGGCAGACCATTTGGGAGAGGTGTTCCAGGACTAGGCTCTGGCCAGCAGTGCTACCTTTGGTTCTTCACTTCTGGTGTGCTGTGTGTCAGCTCTGGGCTGAAGCAGCCGCCTTTGCCCCGTGATGGCCTCTTTGGTGCACCATCTCCCAGTTGCTCCTGCAGGAGCAAGAGGCTGGAGGTGTACCAGCAATTCAAGGAAGCTACTCTGACCTTGGACTGCTGGTGGTGAGGAGCCGAAGTTCCTAGCTGGCAGGAAGTCTAGGTGTTTGAAAATTAAAATTCACTTGATGTGAAAAATTAAAATCTCAGCATTTCATGTGAAGCAAATTCAGGGAAATGAATTTCTCTAGAGATTGTTCCATTATATTTAATGTTAAATGTAATAGTTATATTAAATATTGAATGCTTGACTAGAAAGGGTCAATGTAAATATTTACTGTAGCATATGATATGATTGCAATGGAATGTTTGGACTATTTTCCCCATTACAGTTTCATAATAATTGATGTTTCCCCAAACGTTTTGGTTTGAACAAAATGATATTGATCTTTTTCAAGAAAACTATTTTAGTCAGCATTTTTCCAGGCAGCTGTGGCATAGAGGATGGAAGTCAGGATGACCTTGTCCCTTCCACCATCCTGCAAAACAGCTCTTCTACTGAATTGCTCTTCCAGAGCAGAGTCTTTAATAATGTTGGGGAGATGTACACAAGGGGTACTTGGGTTGAATCAAGTGGTGCCATGAAAGAGGCCCAGGACTGCCAAGGAAGAGAAAGAAGAGCAAAATGCTTTTGCTAAGGACATAGCAACAGGAAGACCTAGAGCCTGCTCCTCACGGATATTCACATTGGGGGTTTTGAGCTAAATCAATGGGAGTGAGGCCCCGGTGTATTTAGCGATCCATCCCTCAGGGTATTGGAGTCTTGCAGGGTTGTGGCAGGGCTAGCCCAGCCATACATGCTGGGAGGGATTGTAAATCATGTTGGAAAACCCTGGACAACGGCTCAAAAATGTCCAAGTGCCAGTTTATCTTAAGCTCAGTCTGCTGGGTCCAGGTCGTTCTGATGGGGTGGGCTGATGATCCTTCAGCAAGCACTGAGCAGCGTTGCTGCTGGGACTTGATGGAGTAGATGTGCTGGAGCCCTCTCGCACCTGCCTGCCCCTGCCCTGTGCACCTCACGCCTGCTGTCCCTGCGTGTCTCTGGCTGTTGGCACCCTCCCGTGGGTGCAGGTCTCCTTCCTTGTTCCCTCCTAGTCTCGCCCACCTCCCCGACAGCCTCTGAGCCAGTTCACATCTGGGCTTATCCTGCTAAGATATGATCAGCTCTCTGTGCTGAAGCAGACGCTGTAGGCAGAGGTACAGGCAAAGCTGATTTGTACCAGTTTATGGTGGGCTTAATAGTTTTCCACTTCTGCAAAGAGACAAAGCCTTTCCTACTGCTCCTGCTGTCTGTGTGTGGTGGAGTAAACATCTGTTGGGCAGTTCTCATTTGCAAGAGAGGGCAATTACCCATGGCACAGGTGTGTTATCCTCTGAGAGCTTTTATTTCTCTCAAATGTGGACATGTCTGCAAATAATTTGAGGCACTGCTATTATATAGCCTTACACCCTACGGAGGATAATTACTGAGCTTTTTTTCTTCACCTTACTGTATCTTTGTTTTAGTCACCAGAGGAAAACTCCCGCTTATGCCCCTCCCATTTGCCACATAAAAACTCTCTTTGAAGTGGGAATACAAGTCACAATAAGTTTATTGCTAAAGTAAATTAGCACTGAATGAGAACACAGTGCGTGTTTATAAGCCAATACATTTTGGAGAATGAGCCATTAAATTCCAGTAGTTTGGCTCCCGTTTTGTGGTTCACGGCTGGCCTGTGTGAGTGTTTGATAAGAATCAGTGAAAGAATGAACTGACCATCTCCTGCAAATAAAACACTTTTTTTGACCTTTCTGTCTGCAAAATGCAGACCCTTCAGGGTTCTGTTTCCTTTCATAGCAGACTGCATCTGCAGATGATTGGAAACATACCTACAAGTCCCAGGATGTTCAGATAGAAAGCTTTGGAAGTTCGGTTCAACATCAAACCCCTTTGAAGTTCATTCTCATCTCTGCAAATGACTGATGGAAATGACTGATCATCTGAAACTTGTTAAGAGCCTAATTCAGGCACTCCCATTTAGCCTAGTGGCTTTTGTATCAGGCCCTTGCAGTGAGCTCTCCTGAAATAAGGAACATTGATTTTCCATCTCAGTTTTGCTCCATTATTGATTGGTAAGAACATGAAATGGTAAGAAAAGATCTAATAAAAATTTTCTTTTCCTAATTTGAATACTTTTTAAATGTCAGCCTGGCATAATGTGATGTCTAAAACAAGGCAAAAATCACAGGAAATTTGTGGGCTTCAAAACTCCAAATGAAATAGAGATCTTTGAAACATGGTCTGGACTTCAGGGCTAGTTTACTCATCTGGCTCAGCATATGGCATGTAAAATGCAATGCCAGGGTCTGGTTAGCATGGCAGCATCTTAAAATGGCCTTGTGTGCATCTGCAGTGAAAGTTTAGGGGAAAAATTGACAACTTTACCACTTCTCTTTCCGTGGGTTGTTTAAAGCTGGTACAGGAAAAAATGGAGAGTTTGTCTTCTCTCGGTTTAGTCTCTGAACTCTCTATTTGCGCAGCCTCTCTCGGTAGGGTTATTACACACAGGGTGGAAGAAATCTGGCTTTGCCTGTCAGACCTCTGGCTGGTGTGAAAGAACAGCTTTCTAATTTTTTACAGTTTTTCCTGAGGTTGCACATTGGAGATGGTATGAACATACACAATCTTATTGTAAATTCACTTTTTAGAGTGGAAGGATACATTGATCTTGGATGAAAAAAACCCCCATCATATTTATATACGTCTGAAGAAAACAAACCTTCTGAAGTGAAATATTGACTCACTGTGGACACTGTTGAAGCTCACACCTTAAGATGATAATGTGAGGGGCTAGGAAAGCATCAGCCCACTTGGTGTGTTGGTTCCCCACAGGGTCCCACACCCCAGGTCACCCAGCACTGTGAAAGCCACAACCCCAAGGCTTGGGATGCAGGACTGGACAGAGCAGATTTCCCTTGGGCTGTGACAGTTTCTTAGGGCTGCAGTAGCCCATGGCAACTGGCAGGCATTGCTGCAGCCCTCGGGTTGCTCTAGTTAGCACAGGGAGATCTGTGAAGTGAAATATTTCATGCTGTAGGAGCTGAAGTGCTAAATGCAATCCGCTTGGGAGCACAAGGCTAAGTAAAGCATTAACACCAGAGTTAAGACAAACTAATTCAGGAATAACTAATATTGTTGACTTTGCTTGCACAAAATGTCACTTTCTTTGAGCTTTTATTTTCACTCCCAAGAGCAGGTTTAAGGGCAAACACAAATATTAGTCATCTTTCTCCTATTAATTATTGCTAAAGATTTTAAGGATCATAGACTTTGAAGTTAATGCCCCATTCAATGTGGGAAAAGGCAAAACTGTGCATCCCCAGTGGTGTTGTTCTTTCTGGCTGGCTGGTTGATCACAGACCAACTGTCCTGCCCTGCGACATCAGCAGCACGTTGTACTGCTTGGGGGCGGGAGTTGCGAGCTGGAGCCGATCTCAGGAGAAGGGAGTGCCTGGGGAGCGAGCACACGTACAGGGGTGCAGCACACGTACAGGCGTGCAGCACCGTACAGGCGTGCAGCACACGTACAGGCGTGCAGCACACGTACAGGGGTGCAGCACACGTTCAGGCGTGCAGCACACGTACAGCGGTGGGCACTCCTGGGCTTGTAGGCCAATCACCATGGCATAGCCCAGTCTCTAAATCCTGGTGTGGCAAGACCTGCTTTTTTGGCCCTATGAGAGATTTTATCTTTGCTTATCCCGTACAATGATCTCTTTCATGTCATATACACAAAAGAACTCCTGAAATCCTGGATTAACTTTGGAATAAAGGTTTGATTTCCTTCAAACACGGCTGGTTTCCATGACCTGCTCTACTCTAAAGGTGACTCTGTCCAAATGGCATTGTAGGACTCCTGGATTCAGGAGTTCCTCTGTTCCAGGTTGGACTTCCTTGCTTTACAAAAGTGAAGATGTGTTTGGTAATCCCCTGCCCACTTCCTTGGATCAAGATGAGTGGAATTCTCCCTTTCTCAGGAGTCTCTTCTGTTGCCCATGTGATTGCCTTTCATCAGCCCTGCATAGACATTACGAGGGGTGGAGGCTGGACTCATGCAGAGTTATTACAGGGGACGTGTCTAGGGGAAAAAGGACTCAACCCTGCTAACAGGATTTCAGGAAGATTTGAAGAATGGAACAGCATTTGTAAACTTGGTACGTTTGTAACATAGCACTGAAAGAAGTATTGAATTTAAAGCTATGAAAAGACAAACAACTTGGCTTAAAAAAATGAGTATTTTTACCTAATCAGTTTCATTTGCCGTAAATACAATTTTGAAGCAATCAAAGACAATTACTACTTTGGATCAAATTCAATGAATAGTTTTGGCTGTAGGTGTTGAAATGTCATATCTATATAGTTATGCCTGTATCAAGAAACCTTCTTTTGCACTTTTGAAAGCATTTCAGTTTGGGACATTTCTAAAGTGGAGATTGACTCTTTCTGCAGTGACAATTCAAGCTTACGAACTCAGATTCATGAACTGATGTACTTTTCCCCACTGTCTAAAAGGGAAAAGGACAGAATATTTTTAAAGTGTTTCCCTCCCTTTTTTTTTTTTTTAGTTTTATCTTAAACCTAGGTGATTTTTCTGAAAGGGCTGGAAAAAAGATACATATTTTTTTCATAAGAGTCCCATTTATTGTAAAATTTAATTTTTTAGTATTTCTGCTCAGCTAGTGAACACATCTCTATTTGCAGTAAAAGCCAGGGAAATTACTGCCTAGAAGTGGGATTTACTCCCACATTGCCTGCCTGCCCTGATTAGTCCTCTCCAGGACACTCCAGGGTGCTTGATGCTGCACCTGGACAGACTTGCTTGTATATTAGAAGAAGGAAAGGGAAGGAACTGACTCTGTAGCCTGTCCCTCCTTTCTAGTACATGGGAGTCCATGATGCAAGTCCTTCCTTTTACTGAAAAGATCTGTAAAAAACCCAAAAAGCCCAAATCAGAGTAAAAAACCCCAACGTCGTACAGTTTGAATCGGCACCTACAATCCTGTTGTGTGCAGCAACATTTGTAAGAATGAAACAGCACTTCTCACTCGTTTCTGAACTCACCCCCCTCTTCCCCCACGTGACAGTGACAGGCTTGGAAATGACTGCTGAGTACGACAGGTGAAAGTCATGAATTCAGAGGGACCGGGAGGAAAATTGCATCGCAATCTGCCATCCATCCTGGAAAGCAGAACGGAGGTGGTGCTCTGCCAGCACATCCTCTGTACACTCCGTTTAAGGGCAAAAGGGAAACTGGACTCTCCCAGGCATTGATGCTGAGCTTTAGCACCTTTCAGAAATCAGCTCTTTAGGCAAATGAGAGGACATCCTGGGGGCAGCACTGGTTCCACAGCAGGAGTCGGGGCAGCAGGAGACCATCACCTGGCAGTCGGCAGGTTGAGGCAACACTGGAGAGAACCACTTAGCGATGGGCAGGTGGACCAGACAGCAGGAGTGCAGCACCATTTGCTCCACGACTTGGCATTAATGAGACACCTATTGGAATTCTGCACGCTCTTTAAAGACCTTCTGTGCGGAAAATTGTTACGTTTACCGTAATCCTTTGCAAGTGAAAAAGCAAACTGGAATCTTCCCCACTGTACTGATTTTTGGGCTCCCTAGGAGGCTTTAGGAGCCATGCAAGTCACATTGCTTTCTGGAAGGAGGTGCTGAGAGGTAGACAGCTACTGCTGGTGATGCACAAACTGGAAAGTCTTATGCACAAGGAGGGGAGGGTTCAGCATTATGGGCTGTTATTTGACTTGACAGTCAGGATTGGGTTTTTCCAAGCAGTTTCTCTCTGCGTGTGCACGCTCCAAAAAAGCACTGTTGCTGCACATGCAGAAGAGAGGTAACAAGCCACAGATGAAAGCATGCAATGGAGAACACCTCTTAGAAATGCAGCCCCCCCCCAAGACTAGGGCTTTGTTTTAGGGGATCTTAAGTATCCAGTATGTTGAGCTCTTCCTAAAAGACTGGCTATAGGATTAGCAGTGAAGGGGTAGACTGAGCCATCCAGGCTGTGTTTAAAAGTGCTTTTTCTTAGACGAGCTTAAAAGCTCTTGGTTTCCTCAGTGGCATGCAGTCTGTGGAAGGACACTGTGTATTAGGAGCACAGTGCTCTCTGGCTTATGATGCAGCTGGGCAGGTGGGAAGGGATCTCTTATGGGGCCTCATTGTTTCCTTCCCAAAGAGACCTCCACTACCCATGTGTTTTTGAAGCATATGGTTGCTTTCCTGCCCCAGTCCTTTGCGTGCATTGCCACTGTAGGATCACAGCCCTGATCTACAATCCCTGATGGCTCAAATTTGAAACTCTGGCTCAGCAGATGGAGAATTTAAGTGTTGCTCCTAGAGCCCTGCCTGGAGATCTGGCCCTTGCTGGGGCAGAACTAGGAGCTCCCTGCTGATTTACACAGGCTTCACTGGTTCAAAGCACCAAAGAAAGCAGCCCTGCAGGCTCAGCACTGGCACCTCTCTCTTTGACCTACCTAGAGAGAAGGGTGGGGAAGAGAACAAAAATGGAAAGGCAGAGGAACTATTCTTTTGTTGGGGGCTGGGATGCTCTACTGCTTACTGTAGCTGACAGCATCCTCTGTAGTACCAGAGCCAGGAGGCTGCAAGAAAAAAGTATAATCTTGTGCCTGGTGTGGTGGTAGGGGGAAGGGAAAATGTCTTTTAAAGTGTAATAACACCTAGGTTTTATAATCCTGCCCAGCTCAGGCTTGACAATTCTTCTGATAGCCCAAATACTATAAATTTAGTGGAAGATAACAGAACAGATGGGCAAAACATATGGTTTGTAGGTAGTGTGTGGTGGTTGATATTTGTGGTACATTAGGGGAATTTATTTTATTCTCTCTCTTTCCTTGTATAACTTTTTGATACTTTCTTGAGTTCTTTGTGCCTTTAGGTGAGCTTAGGGCTTTGCAAATGTCTTATAATTTAGCTTTGTTCAACCAAATTATCTGTTGCTTTGTAAATCTCCTTTAGAGATTTTATTATCTCTTCATGTTACCTGCAAGCTCCAGTTTGAGCCAGTAGGAGCCGGACCACTTAGAGCCCAGTCCTTTATTCCATCTGTCCCATTAATGTCTGTGGAGAGCTTGAATGGGTATGTGATTCTGTGCTGTGGCTTCACTTTGCTCAGCTGCTTTACCACTCCTTGCCATGTGCACTGGGCACCAAGAGTTGCAGCACACGTGGGAGTTTGCCACGGGTGCAGAGAGTGTGACAGCACAGGCTGGCTGGGAGCAGAGGCCACCTTCCCACCAGTGCTGGCCTTTCCCTGCTGAGCCACAGCTTCCCACCATCGCTGTCTGTAGCAGGAGGACACCTCAAGTGGTGCCAGCAGCAAGAACTGCTTCCCTTCTGGTTTGGTTTAGAGAAAGCCTGCCTGTCCTGCAGGGGGCTGATGGAAAAGCACCAGAATATTAACCCCTTGATTTACCTGCCAATCTCCTCCCCAGCAAATCTGAGTGTTAGGCCAGAACTAGGTACAATACTGAGCTTTCCATATGATGCTAAATCTAGGCAAGTCAGGCTAGGTTCAGAGCATAAATATACAAATGCTTCAAGTATTTCCTTATGGAAGCCTGAGAAAAGCTGAGTAACAATGAGTCATACACTAATTTACATTTAAGAGAAAGAAACTTCAAAGAAATTTAGAGGAAGCAATACATTTGCCCATAACCTTATGATGCTTGAGAAGAACCTTCTTTTCTCTGGGAAAAGATATTTGAAAGCTGGTCTTTCCATGTGGTCATAGTTTGAAGGAAAGGTGCATGTCTTTGCCACAGTAAATGTACAGAACAAAGTCCAGCTACTGATAAATGAGGATATTAGACTTGAACTAAACTTGGCTTCAACTGTCAGGATTTTCTGTCCCTGAGCATCACCTAAGGGCCATGAATTCTGAGACAGTTTGCTGACTGACCCACCGCTGTCTACTCTGAGTCTTGAATGTAGCCTCATGATGTAGAGACAGTGTCTTGGCCCAGAGATCCTGAACGTGGGTAAGGCTTTGTTTGTTATTGACTGATGCACCTTGGTTCATCGCCTGCACACCTGCCTTCCTGAATGCCTAAAAACTGCATATGTCTGTACTCCTCCTCGCATTCAGTAGCAAAATTACTTGCGGTAATATTCTCAGTGTATTGCTGACCTAATGTGTCCTGCTTTGGTGAATTTATCCAGAAACTATTCCGGATAGTTTTTGACCTCAGCTTGAGCCAAGGCTCTTCCATATTATCTCAGGCTCTTTAAAGGAGCCTTACCATGCCTAGTCTGTCATTACAGATGTGGAGTCTGCGAACACCTTGATTGAATAAAAACTTTCTGTTTTGCAAACATTGTAAATATATTGCCCTCTATGATAGATGGCATGAAGTGCGTGGCATCAAGCTTATCCTGATGAGAAAGCTAAATGTGCCATGGGGAACCAGATGCAAGGAGAAGCCATGAGTTTAGATCAGTTTAACTGAGACAGGTTTGGGTTGATGTCCATGCTGCTGAGCACAGGATACCAAACCGATACATTTCTACCCAAACCATGGAAAATTGAGCAGAAGGTTACTACTTTAGCTGTGTCGGGAAAGATGTACTGCAAATTAATGGAAACCAAGGATACTATCCTGCAACACATTTGGCATTCCTATGGGTGTATGCTTGATGCAAAAATCTGATCCAGCCAATGGGATCAGTTCTGCACTCCCATTGGCAAGGATGGGTTTCAGGCTTGGCTTGTGGAATTGACTGGGACAAACTCACTGATGTGGATTTGTATTTCAGGAGCTATGATCAGGTTCCAGCTGGCAGAAGGTCAGTGTGAGTTGTCATTGAAAGCATAGCTCAAAGGCTAAGGGAAATTGTAGGAGAAGGATTATCTTGGCAGTGCAATTGGAGATTACTAGAATTTTACGACTATTACAATGTGCACATGCTGATCGATGAAGATCCTTAACTCTGGCATCTCCCCCTTGAGGCCGGACTTTAAAATTACAAAATTATGAGATTTAAAAGAAACTTCAGAACCACATTGACGACCCAAAGCTGTAGTTCCTAGGAAAAGGGCTTGTGACTCCCAAGTTAACCTGGTGCATTATATCTGCCTGGATAACCCAGGAAATGAGGGAGTCAAGTTGAGGAGACGGGGCTTTTCATTAATATCTATTGATACCAAAGTGAGCGGAAATGGGATTCAGAACTTGGAAAGGTTAAGGCTAAATAATGGGCTGGATATTAGTGCAGGGTATGTGTTGTGCCATGTTGCTTAGTCCATCTCAGAAGGTCCATGAAGACATGCTGTGGCTGGGGACAGGATGTGCCTGGTGAGCTCTAAGGATTGGTTTCATTCTTTTGGTTGACCAGAGAACACTTCTGCTTCAACACACAGCCTTTGTAAAATAATAATGTGTTTACAAAGTGACTTTTCAAACCTAGAGTACATTCTTAGGAAAGGATTGCTCAATGTTTCAGAAGTTTTAAAAGAATTGTTAGTGAGTTTCTGATGGTATTTTATGTATATATTCCACCTTAGAAATGTTTCTTTTGGAAGGATGCAGGCTGCATAACTATTCCCTTAGTCTTTAAGTGAGTTTTTTCAGCTGTAATTGTGTCCTTTATTCTTAAACTTACACTTTTAATTAAAAGTATTTGACAAGCTTTTGCATTCCTAAATGGTGACCCGTTTAAGGTGATTGGTTGTGCTTGATGTCTTTTCTCCACTTTTCCCTTTCCTGAGTTCCCAGCTCCCAGGTAGCCAAAATTATCTGTTTGCTACTGATAGCTTTCCCAACCCACTTGCCCCACCTAGTTAAAGGTTCAGCAATGCAGCACTTTAAAATTAGCCAGAACCTGATTCTGCTTTGGCTTACACTGAGTCTGCATGGCTGTAGCTCCAGCAGGGAGGAGGGAATCAGTCTCAATTTATAAACGTTATTTCTCTGAAATATATGGCTGTGACTCCTTTTAACCTTATTGCAGAAATTTCCTTTGCAGGACCATGCAAAATCTCTTTTACATCTGATAGGGCATTTAATGAATCCTTGGTTCACTCAGAGTTTCAATCAATGTTTCTTGCTGAGAACTTTATAGACAGGCCCACTGGCAAGGGAACGGGACAGAGCAGAGCTGCAGCCTTTAAAGGCCTGAGGCTGGAATGGCCATTGCACCACATCTGGCTGAAGGGGGGTGGTTGCCTGCAGTGCAGCAAGCAGGCAGAGAATGCCATCCTGATGCAGCTCTGCACTGGTATAAATGACTGCATGTAGCCCGTGGAGCTGAGCTTGGCATGCTTTTCTGGGTGCCAGAGAAAAATCACAACTGAGAAGAGAAATATCGGCACGAAAGGAGTCAAAGAGGAAGCAAAATTAATGCTCATTGACGTTGCTGCGGAGAAACAATAAAATCGTTAGTAACAAAAACTGCAGTGAAAGAGGAGTTAGCTATTGGCTTCAGAGGTGGCTGTGGATCCCAGCCGTTGGCTCTGGGGAGTGTTTAGTAGCGAAAGGACCCAGGACTGCAGCTGTCCCCGGTGGCTCTGATGTGCCTCGACTGGGTTCATCCTTTCACCCTCTCCCTGAAATCCTCCATGCAGCTGCCACCTCACACTGCTGAAGACTTGCAGGCCAGTTTGCTTGCTCCCTTCCTTGGATGTGGTGACTGTGACTAGCTATGAAAAGGGGCTCCATTGTAAGAGAAATGTGAGCTAGTGAATGGAAGGAAAATGTTGACTTTCAATTCCATGGCACTTATAATCTGTTCAAGACCAAAAATGTCATTTAGTAATAAAGGCTTGTGTTTTTGCTGTTCTTTGTATTGTTGCAAAGGCAGTCTAATTATGTCTCTATTTAGACTTATTTATACTGCTTGTACACAACCATCTCTTTTTCCTGCCCTTTAAAAAAGGGAAAGGCCAGGACAATCTGGTAGCAGAGTGAGGCTGTCTCTGTCTGTGGTGGGACAGATCATCTGTGCTCCCCAGATACCCCCTGCCAGCAATGCCATTCCCTCTGTATTAGCAGGATTGGTTGACCTGACCCAGGGCAAGAATGAGCCTCACTTGCTGTCAGACCTGTCCTGGCTTCATTTTGGCCCATGATGTATTTTATTCTTCTCACAAATTTTTCCTAAAGCTTAAATTTAGTCAACAGAAAGAAAAAGGGGACAGATCATCCAACAAAGCGAGAAAGGAAAAGCTTATAAAGGTGTGGAGAAAACAGTGTTCATGGCTAGAATTCAGGGTAAATGAAAATGAGGTGAACAAAGCCAATGGCACAAGTAGGTTTTCATCTTTCTGATGCAGAACTTATGGCATTTAAAGTTTGGAGAAGGATCGCAGGTCTGGCTGGGGCACACAGTAAACCCAGGGAGGCCATCCTTGTATTCTCATCATATTAGCACAAGGAACCATAGTTCTCCTGCTATTGCTGGATTTCTATATATAAAAGTGAATCTAAACAGGGTGTTTCTGTCCACCTTACATAAAATGAAGGCATAATAATCAAGTCCATAAAATCTATCTTCAGGAGGAAGTAAAAGAGTCACTTTGTGTGTGTACATGCCAACGCCCCAAACACTCCAGTAAAACAGAAGCGGCAGCTCTTCTCCCAGCCCCTCCCTGGTGTGAATGTGACAGTGGGTACAATCTGTACCGGGCGTTTCTGCTCACGCAGAGCACCAGAAGAGTTAAAACAAAGAGCCAAATACTCTTGAAAGTGAAGAGGCAGCAGGAGCTTGGCATCTGTTTTGAGAAAGGAGCAAGTATGAGTAAATATTTGAGGGGAGCAACCATTTTAGTCTTTTCATTCAGGGGCCCAATCTATTGGGTTTTGCTGAGACCAGAAGGATGAAGCCCCGTGTTTGTCATTCGGCCTAGGTAAACAAGGTTCTGTGGATTTTGTACTTTTACAGCTGCACTGTGATAATGTAAGAGAAATAATTCTTTATAGTCCCTGATTATCAGGTTACAGTTTATTAGAGATATAAATGCCAGCAATGTAAATGACTCTGTATTAGATTGTCCTTGAAAAAACAGAATTTGTACCTAAAAGGACAGTGTAAAGAGCTCTTTATGAAACCATAATGCCATTTTAGATGGAACAAGCACCATACATTTATAATTTTTAAGCCATTGCATACTTTTAAACAAAGTATCTGTAATTGTTTGCCTATCTTCTTTGTGAACAGAAATACTTTATTGCTAGCTATTATGAACTCCACAATCTCTACGCTGAGATTATAATGGTCTAAATACAGGAGGCTATCAATAATTTTAGTTAACATTTCAGTTCTATAACCTTACTACACTGATAGCATTCATTGTGGACAGAACGATGGTCAAAAGCATACCACAAGAATAACTGGACAACCTTTACGAAGATTTAATTTACAGTGCTGTATACCACACTGACTTCTGAAAGTATTGCTCTTCTTTATATTGCAGTTTGGTACTGCTGTTTCACTGTGGAACTGATGGTGAAGCAGGAAGGTTACAGGAGGACGCTTGTGTGAAGCTGTACTGAATGCTGGCTGCAGTGGCTTGCCTGTACTTGATTGCCTTCCAGATCTCTGGGGTTGGGCTCTACCTGTGCCAAAGAGTGTGTCGTCTAGTGGTTCCCATCCTTTCTGGAGCCAAGCCTCATGTTCGAACACTGGCAATGTCCCATGCTTGCTTGGATCGAGCTCCAACTGGATCATGGCTTGGAGTCCTAGTTTGCTGCTTGTGCATGTATGTGTGCACCTGCTTTCTGATGTGAAGTGTTAGCAAGTACAGTTTGGTGTGCTAAGGCAAAATCTGTCAGAGCAGGTTGCCCACCTGAAGCCAGTTTCTTAAATGTATGGCAACCACATTTCTGCTGTGATTTCTGGAATCCTGGAAGCCCTGTCGCAGTTTAAAAGGGAAAAATAGTGCTGTCTCCAGCTCTTTAGGCTCATAATTGGACTGGTTTTTGCCCTAGCTCTTTCCCTGTAGACTGGCAATTGGGCTGGTTTGTGGACTGCATCCTCTATACCCTGACTCCCTTCATGAATGCATAGGATGTACATTAGAACAGCCTGGGGTTCCTGTGCTCTGACCACTGTCCTCAGAGGTGTTCTGGTCAGAACCTCTGTCCCTCAGATCCCTGGGGGGGCAGAAAGGTTTCTCTGGTCAGCAGCTGCAGCACCAGGTTAGTTGAAGGCCTGCCTCCAGTGGGCAAGGTCGAACTCCGCGTCCTGGGTAGTGCTGGGCGGGCGCTGGGATGTGTAGCTGCGCTTCTAGCAGAATTATGGAAGTCTAAGGTCCCATTTTCACTCGAGTGTCCAAAGGAGTGTAAAAGATATTGCCATGCAAATCATGAATATTTGGATTTCCTTCACACTTGCTTTATTAGCATTGTTTCGCTTTGCCAAATTCAAGCTTGAGTTGAAACCATGCTGCAGAAAGGCAAATTATCTCATGTTTGCTTTAGCCCAAAAGAGTACACAAAGCACTGCAGCTCTCCAAACCCACATCAAAGGTGAACATACCCTGCTCTGCTCCAGACACCACTGTCAAAAAGGATAAGCATTTGCCACTGCATGGAAACAGACTTAGCCAGCTAATGTAGCAAATTACTTCTGCCCATCTTGGCTTGGAAAATACACTTGAAAATTAAACCTGTGTAGTCTGGGCAAAATGCAGCACAAACTTGTGTGGCAAACAGCTCCAGGGAGAATATCAGAACAAAAGAATGTCAGAGAGACAATAAATGTCTGAAGTTACTTGTTGATGGCAATGTCTTCAAATCTGCAGTAAAAGAGGCTCTGCTCAACAGGAAACTTGCTCTGCTGCTGCTCACTGTACCTGTGTAGGAACAAACTGTGGAGACCTTCCAAGTACTGCACAAAGCAGGAACTTGTTTTGCCTAAAATCTGTCCCACCCAATTACCGTCAGGCTGAGAACTGGACTTTGCTCAGTTTGTACAGCTAGCCTCGGGCTTCTGCAAATTGCTTTGATCTACATGGATCCCTGAGGATCTCTTAATTTGTGAGTTGGGCTCCCCAGCCTGATCCCTGAAATGGGAAATCGTGTCTTACTGACAGAGGTCTTGCTGTCCCTTCTGATCTCGGTAACCTGTTGCACACTCCTAATCATAGGACCTGGTGCTCCTCTGAAAAGTGGCTTTCCAACAGGGCAAATGCAGTTAACTATACCATAGATTAAACCAAATATTATTACTTTTTAAATATATCTTTCCTTTCTAAAATCATCACCCCAGTTGAGGTCTATGGCATTTTCTGCAAATCATGACCCACTGGGGTTACCAGCCATTCATTGTGCCAAAGGTTGTCATCTCTGAGTAGGGCTTTTACTTTTTCCTTAGGAAATGTCCTATCTTTAGGTCTGTATTGCCTAAATGATACTATTCCTCAAATGTCAGCTGGCGCGCAGGGAAGATCTTCAGCTACTCAGTTTTGTCCCTGAGCTGGGTGGGAAACTTTCTGTCAGTTTTGTTTCTCATGGAATATACACTTTTCTCAACATATATTGACCCCTGTTTGAGGAATGGTGATTTCAGGAGTTTTTGTTACAAAGTTTGTTGGGGGGAGGGGTTTGTTTTTTCTTTAGCTTAAGGCTTAGAACCAAAAGCTTATATTTGTTTTCTGTGTGGGAAATACCAGTTACTTTGATGGTTCCCTACCTCACATTTTTGGAAATATAATATTGTAAAAATGGGTGGGGGAAAGGGAGATCAGCAAACCCCAGCATTTTCTACAGAGAAATAGACAATTTTTTTGCAGCTGAAATGTGTATTTTTCTATGGTTGGACTACTTTTTCTAGTGGAACTGAAGTGCTTTCCTTTGGGGCAGCATGAGCTTCCCCAGGGCCCAGGAGAGCTCTTGGTGCCTCCTGGGACTTCAGGGCTTCAGCCCAGGTATCCCAGGCCAGCACCAACGCTGGGGCTGTCCTGCCCTCACAAACAGCTTCCACCACCAGCAGTCTTTCCCTGCTGGTTATGTGTTACAGGGGTTTGTGGGACACTCAGGTGAGACAAGCAGGCAAACGTGGTTCTTTGGCTCCTGCCGCAGCTCTTAGCTTGAACTGTTTCATAATGAATCATTTTTGCGTTTCTGAACAAAGTAATTTTGATGCCAATTATTCCACAAGTGTCTTCTGTAGGCCAACGTGCATTTTAAAAAAAAAAAAAAAAAGATTTTCGTATGCAAATTTAACAAAATACATTATGAATACTGTCATTTTGCTTAGGATTAAAACTGCTTTCCAACTAAGACAAGAGCCCAGGTTCAGATGATGGAGTATTTGTGGTTTCGTTTCCTGGTTCCACTGTTTAGGATTTACAGTACTGGAAATCTAGGCTAACGTCATGCAAAGCCATAGTAATGTAACTATATTTATTTCCCTCCATGGAGCTGTTTAGGTTTATACCAGTGAGAATAAGAACAATATTTGGCCCTTTAATATCTATCTCCAGATAATAAAAGTCATATGAGAGTTTCACTAAAAACTTGGCAAACCTACTAAAACAAGCCCAACAAACTACACAGGACATAGATTAATTTCCTCCACCAGGCATCTGGGTTCGGCATTATAATTAGCAGCAGATCTAGTGATATGCCAAACAAAGATGTTTATGTCAAATAGTTATTTCTGAGAAGGAAATAAAAAGAGAGAGAAAGGGGAGCTTAAATTAATTGAATACCATTAAATCAGTCCACATTGCTAGCCTGAGTGATAAGTGTATGAAGAGGACAAAGTTCCTGTTGGTATTTTGGAACCTGGAGGTCCCAGCTGCTGCCAGAAACCTGGGGAAGGGGAAAAGAATAAATTACGCAGACCTCTGAAAAAGTTTGAATTGAGCTCTGCTTCTAGAAAGAGATACAGATCTACGTGTGGACTTGATAAAGGAAACTCTGATCTTCCTGAGATTAGGCATCACTCTGCAAAAAAACCAGAACTGCAAGGAGTTAATGCAATGTGGAGGAATTTTATGAATTTCTGAAGAGACTGAATGAAATCACTGTCCAAAATGATCAAGAGTAGTCCAAAGACAGATTTGGCAACTCTTCTCGACTGTTTTACCACAAAATAACCTTGGGTTTATAGATGTGTCACACTAATGTTTGAACCTTCAGTTTGTGTGCTAGAGGGCTGTACTCTGCCAGTGGCAAAGGATGCTCTCCCTCATTTATAACTGAGAGATATTAGACATCATAAAAAGTTCAATATACCAGTGTGATGATAATATATCTGCAAACTTCCCAGCTAGCATTCTGGGATTATTTGTCAGGCAGTAATTAGAATGATGCATTTTAAATCTTCTGAAATGGTGCCAGGAAGAGAATTGCTTTCCGTTTTGAACAGTGTTAGTAGTACAGCTGGAAATGCTGCCTAATGAAAATACTTTTAGACATATCTTGGTCTGTGTTTGGTCACAACCTGCCCAAGGACCACAGGCAACCTTTTATTTTCACCTTGCTGTGTTGAAGAAAAATGACTTAACAAGTGGTCAATGCTGATTACACATAGAGAAGAGTCCAGATTTTAATGCCACTGAACTGCAGTACAGGGAACAGGAAGGGTACCAAAGTACCCAACACTCAAGATATTCAGAGGGATTTATAACTTTATCTGATCATCAGCGTGGAACGCCTTCTCCTGCAGCCAGTGTGACCTCAGCAGCAAGAGAAGCCAAGTGCATTTGAGACCAAACCCTGGATCCTAATTTAGAGAATAGCCATACTGATTAGGATGTTTGTCATCAGGATTTTAGTTCAGCATAGTAGAAGGTGGAGATCTGTTATTTTAGATCTATGATTTCTATGTGTCAATGCAGAGATATGACCACAAGGTTGGTAGATTTGTCTCAATTCAAATTCTGGCAGAATAGGGATGAAAATCTAGTATTAAAGTTTGAAATAAAGCTTAAAAAGTGAGATTCCAAAACATTGTTTACTCAATTTTTCATAAGGAAGTTTATTCATTTATGATCAAAACTGCCATGACTACAATGAAATAAACCTTTATTTCATTTATAGCCTGTGCCTGGGAATGAAGGCTCCGGACCAGGCTGTGTTTCTGTGATTGGAGCACTAAGTTACAACAAAGTCTGACTCTAGCTGTATTATTCCTGCTTATGCTTCATAATAGTAGAGCCTATTATCCTGGGATTTAGAGAAAGTTGATGAATGAACAGATGCCTACATGGCCTCTTTCCTGCCCAAATCAGTAAGAAAAGCTCTTGATATTGCAGAATTTGCCCATTTTAAATATTCAGATGTTATCTTTTGGTCACCCTAGCATTTCTGAGAGTGCAAGTCAAATTTATGCCTGTCTGTGTTTTCCACTAGACTGATCTTGAGATTTCTGCCTTTCCAAAAACCGGTCTTTGGGAACATTGTAATGGTTTGTCACACATCGTTTATACTGAACACCAGGTCCTCAGCTGATGTAAACTGGCACGGCAAAGCTGACCACTGCTGATTTACTGCAACCCCGGGTAAGACTGAAGGAGATTAAAAGGGAGTCATCATCCTCTAGAGTAGAACCAAACATATGCACATTGGAAACGGTTTTAATTCTTAGCTCAGTTTTGTTTTACTCAGGAGTACGTGTGCATGGGTGTCTCCAAAGGCGAGGATCCATGTGCTGCACTGTGAAACCTGGTGTCACTAGGAAGTATTTGCAGGATAAATTTGTCTGCAGTCACTCTTTGGCTCTTGATCTGGAGCTGGCACACTGTACTGAACTGGCTCCTGCCTGAACACTGAAACCTTCCCTGGGAAACACACTTTCCACTTTCACTTTGGGTTATGTGATCCCTGCAATAGCTACAGTTGCTTCTGCACTTCTCCGCTTCTTTCCAACCACTTCCATGGAAACCCTGCTGGAATCACAGTGAGGACACTCACTTGTTTTTTGCCTCCAAACTATGGGAAACATGGCTGCTTAGGAGCCTGACCAGCACCACCATTGCTGGGAAGCTCAGGATGGTGTTCATCCCTGGATCCAAAGGGAGACCCCATCCCTGTGTGTTTGCAAGGTAAAGGGGAATGGTGGCTGCTCGTTGTCTCTTTTCTACAGCGCAAGGTGAGCCCCAGGTTGGTAGCTGGCATGCAACTTCATTCCTTCTGCTTTTTTTTTTTCCCCTTTCTCATTTTCTCTCTATAATGCAAAAATAGTATCAGTAACACATTTATATCCTGCAGGAAAGGTAACATGTGGACAATGTTGCAAAACTCCAGGTGGGAGCTGTGGCTGTCGTACAGAAATGACATATGTACAAGTTACCAAATATACACAGAAGCTTTGAAGGAGAAAGGTGTGATTTCAGAGAATATTACCTCGTGATTCCTGAGACAAATGGGAAACCAGGTTCCTTGCCCCTCATGGGAGTTTTCATGGCACTGGATTACTTACAGTTAGCTCTGAAAGTCTTTATGTGAGGTGAAGGACACCTTGTCTATGCCTGCCTTTCCTTAGGAGATAGGGATGTTGCTCTGTTCCTAGGTGCAAGTGAAGATTAAGGTTAGGTTGTGGTAGGACAGATGAAAGGCAAGACTCTCTTGACAGGGCTCTCTGGAAGCTTTCCATGCTCCTAGTCCCTGGGATGGCCCTGAGTCCTCTCCTGCCACACAGGACTGCTTGTCCTCATCTGAAAGCCACCATCCCCTGCCTGTGTGGCTCAGCCCTGCTTGCTGCTGAGACTGCTTGTCCCTATGAGCTCTTTCCTTCGGCATGTGGCGTCCAAGGGGCAGGGAGTGACCAAGGCTGAAGTGACATGAAACATCCCTGTAGCACACTGAGCCTCTCACGAGCTGTATGATCTGGTTTTGCTGCAGAGCTTCCTTGCAGGCAGGGACAGCTGCATGAGCATGACAAAGAGTTTGGCTTCCCAGTGCCACCTTCCTGCAGAGCCCATGTGGCAGCCAAGAGCCTGCAAATCCTACCCGCAACAAGGCTTGTCTCCTCGCCTACAGCTCTGAGCATGTACCTTGGCAGAGCCTTGATTTGCAAACAAAGTCAAAGGTGTGTTTGGGGCAGGACAGGGCAGCTCATACCTCAATTCATTTAGAAGTTATCTGTATGTGGAATTACATACGGGAGAATCAGTTGCTCAGCAGATTATTGAGAACACTGCTCCATCACTCCTAAGATGCTCAGCATAAGACACAGAAGTCCCTAAGAAATGCCATCTCCTCTCCCAGTTTCTGACAAGCTGTGACTATGGGGGCTGGGCAGACCAGCTATCTGCTGATTGACAGCAGTAGCATTTTGGAGTTATATGGATAGAAAATCCTAAACATTTTTTATAAATGTTTCATCCTAAACCAGAAATATTCTCATTGAAGCCAGTGTCCGTCTTCCTCAGGGGAATTGTAGCTACATTCCTGTTCTCCTCCATGTGTAGGACTGTAATTGGTCTTCACCTTCCCAATGAACTGCAGACAGGGATTCTAGGAGTGACAAGCTCCTCTTTTTCACAGGCACTGCTCTAGGATGAAGCATGAAATATGGGCAGCTAACCCACAATGGAGTGGAGTATCCAAACCTCTATGGCTCTGCTGCTCTGGTATGAATGAAAAAAAATCTTTTATTTTTCCTTTCTTGCCCACTCCCCATCAATCTGGAAAAAAAATCCGTTTCAATAAAAATCAAAATTTTCTCCAGAAGAGAAGAAAGCAATTGATAAGGAGGAAACATAATACTTATAGGGAGCCAGCTATACATACTGTCCATCTGTTGGCTCCTCTTCTGTCAGTGGCTCCCTGTTAGTATCCATCACTTGTCTGTCATTCAACAGAGTAACCCCCACTTTCATGAGCTGTGGCAGTGAATTTCAGGCTCACAGCAGGAGCTGGTGCATCTTCGCTTCAGCGGGAACAGGGCCCAGCCCTGAACTCGTCCCACTCAGCCAGATACTTTCCAAAAGTTGCGATCTTTTCAGCACAGATTTTGGCTTCTTTCAGCTCATTCTGCATGTACACACTGGAGCATAAGCTAGCTCCTTAAATAAAAATTAAAGCAAAGCACTTGACTTCAGAAGAATAGGAGACCCAAAAGGAAAAAAAGAAAAAAGAAACCAAAAAAGAAAAAAAGGCCGCTAGGTAGTGAGTTGAACAGATGCCGCGGGTTGTTATAGCAACTTGAGTTCTAAAAACAGGAGAGAATACCCACATGCTGCCACATCTACTGAAGAACCCACACGCCAGATTTCAAAATTCAGGCACTGAGGAAACACCTATTTCCTATTATTAAAAAAACCCCCAAACCAAAACCAAAAAAAAATGAAAACGCAGCCCCCCAAAAAAACTCTCACCGACAAAAAACCAACCAAACCAACCAACTGAAAAAACAATGTGTAAAGCATCCTCAGAAAAATCCACATACGTCATCCTGTGAAAGAGAAGAGCTCTTAAAGATGCTTTGGAAAGGCTTACAGTATAATTTGTTGCCATATTTAAAGGAGTGTGTGTGCATGCCTGTATGCCTGCGTGTGATGCGGATTTCAGCTCCCAAAGAGAACTTGAAAGCCTTCCAGAAAACGTAAGCACTCTGACAAAGAGTTTGTGGAGGGAATAACTGTCAGCAGCAGATACCAAGGTGACAGCGAGCAGTTGTAACATCAAACCTAAAACACTTACCAATTCTGTGTACTTGTATAAGAAATAATGACTCCTCAGACTGTGACTGTCTCTGTGCAGGGAAAAAACACTGATTAGTAGTACATCCAGGTGATAAAACTTCAGGCAAGTATAATGGATTTTTTTTATGGTAAAATACCAGATTATATGTGAAAATATGTAATTCAGACTCCATGTTCAGGCAAAAGCATGCTTGCCATGGCCCAGGGAAGCAAATGGGTGTCTTTTGACTTAGCTGAGTGCTGGATGAGGCCTCATGCTTGCACACCAAATATTGCTTGGTTCGGGATCTTTATCTGTTCCAATTTTAGCTGAGTAACTTGTGTGGGAGTAAAACAGCCTGAGATTCTCCTCTGGAAAAGGAAGGTGACTTGAAATGCCACATTTAGTTGTTATTTCGTAATTTTATGTTGTGGAATTTTTTTTTTTTTGTCAGACTATTTATGCTAAAAGTCATCTGTGAATTCATACCTTGGGTAACCCATCCTCCAGCTGACTTCACAGAGTGAAAGCAGCTCACGGCACGTGCTGAGATCAGTCGGTGCTTGAACAAAGGCTGGCTGCTGGGAAGAGGGCAAAGAGAACCCAGGACTGCCCTTGACACTCAGAGAGCAACATCCAAACAGGCAGGAATTGTTCCAACAGCAGGGCAATAGAAAGACTGGACACAACCATTGCTTCCAAAAATAATGCAGCTGGGCAGAATTTTTCTTCTTGTCCCCTTTAATTCAAATGAGTCTGAAAGGTATTGCCCAAATGTACCTCCAGTAGTAATAATATTTAATGATACATCTTCAGACAGAAAAGAATATGAAAGCTATTAAACCCAGAGGCAAATATTTTCTGAGTTACGGGTGTCAGAAAACTGAATTATAGGTAGAATGGGAATGGTTTTGCAATCTTCATAGCAGGTGTTAAAACCGTTATGCTAAAATAATTATATATTTGCCTTAAAAGTGTAACCTCAGATTTTTAAAACTATCCTGGAAGGAGTATAGAGGAATACGCTTTCCTCTGGGAATAAATTGAGCAAACGTTTCTGGAGATGGGGTGTGAAGGAGAGTTAGTAGAGTTAGTGAAGGGAGGAAGTCTGGTTTTAAAAGTTATAATTAAAAAAAAAACCAGCACAGGAAATCAAAAGATGTCTTAAATTTTTGTTTGTTTGTTTGTTGGTGAATGTCCAGCCCCCAGTGGAGAGCAGTCCATGGTACAAGCTCAAGTGCAGATATAACATTGGTATGTTGTGGAAAAGCTGCTAGATTTAATTCTGATAGATTTGAGACAAAATAGGCTTTGAGAAAGACTTCTCGCAGCAAACTGGCACTAGTGCTGTGTTAGACATGGTGCAGTTACTGTGTGAAATAACTCAGCTTCTGCAAAGTCCGTAAGTGAAAACTGCCGTGTAGTACTTGATCTTATATTCCATAATGGATTTGTCAGAGAAGCTTTTCTTAATGGTCGTGTCTGCCACACTGGATGTGAAACACAGAGTGGTTTTTTCCCTCTCTGCAGAATTCAACATCGGGAATTCAAACGGGAATAAAAGAAACAGAGGCTCCTGCTTACACCAACCAGCACAGCACGAGGAGGATGTCAGCAGCCACAGGCACACCTCGAGGAGCCAGGAGCGCCGCTGGGCACGTGAGCCATCCAGCCCTGCCCTCCCCAGTGCCACGGCTGGCTCTCAGCAGGCCTCCTCTTCTGGGGCCACAGGGTACCAGCCCTCAGACACTCTGCACCCCCGTGGGAAGCTGCAGGGTGGGTACCCCTGGGCTGGGCTGGGCTCGTGCTGCAGGGGAAGCTGCTGCAGGTGTCCGAGCAGCAGCACTGCTGTCAGTGGCACGAGAGCCCCTGTAGCCAAGTATAAATGCTCAGGCAGTGGAGATATAAGCAGTGCCAGGTGGGAGCTGAACTTTCTGTCTCAAGAAAAGTTTCTGAGATGGACATAATAGAGAAAATGAAATTTTCATTGTGGGAAAGATAAATCAGACCAAACAGCATTCAGGCAAAGGCAAATTTCTGTTCTGCTGGATGAAACCTCAACGTTTTTTGATGAACCATCCATCCATAATTTCCCTCTAAGATTTTTGTTAGACAGCCTTAATGGGGCTGAGGAGTAATGTGGGAAAGAGGATCTCTCTGCTTAAAAACCGAAGAGGCCCCATGTTCCCATTGCACCTCCAGTGGAGGCAAGAAGATTTAATTGTTGAGTTTCAACCAGCAAATTGGATACAATCTTCATTCTTGTGTTGGGCGATGGAATGAGGAAGGAATAAAAGACCAGATTTTGTCCTTGGGCTTACTGAAAACCTTCATGAGCCTTCTTTGAAAATAATTCCTGGCACAATCAGCTTTAAACCTAAGTTCGACTTTTTTTTTCCTCTCCCTATACCAAACATGATTAGAACATAGTATGGATTAATTGCTCTGCCAAATGTCATTCCTATAAATCAAATCTGTTTTCTGACATATGAGTGAGTGTCTGAATACTCCAAAGCCATTAAAAATATCTGCATAATTTTAAAACCTGCTAAATGTTGTTGTTTTCTCTCTCTCTCTCTCTCTTTTCATTCTTGGTACAGTATGGTATTTTACTCTGATGATGAGAAGTTGAATGGCAAGTTTCAGTCAAATGCCTTTTTTTTTTTTTCGCAATCCAATCCTAAAATCTTGACAATGGCACTTACAGTGGAAATGCCACCAACTGTAAATTTACACACGGACAAAACTTGGCATCCCTAATCAGCTCTTCCTCAAGCATAACTTATGGGATCTCTGCCCACATTCTCTCTGGAGAAACTGGTGTTATCCTACTGCTGAAGTATTCATGTGTTAGCACCCCAGGTGTACAGCAGTGTGCGGGACAGTCTCCAGCTCTTGTCCTACCAGTCCATGCTGTACTTCCTGGGTAACAGCACAGCAATAGTGCCCATGGTAATAATGACCATCCCACCATCTGATTATCTGTCTCGTGCAACGACATTTGGTGAAAAATGACCCAGTGCAATATCTTTTTTTTTTCATTGGTACAGGCTGATTAGACAGATCCCAAACAGTTTGTGGGACTTCAAAATTTTTGTCAGTTCTTGGAAGGAACCAGCCACATTGGTAGACAGATCTGTTCTGGTAACCTGCATGACTCCCCTCCTCTTCAGACCCTTGCATTTTTGGCAAGGTTTAGGGGAATGAAGTTGCAAGTGGCTCTTTCTTTTCCCCTGTCCATAGCCCCTGGCAGCCTGTTCACCCTGGCCTGGGGATACAGGCAGCCTGAAGACACTGGCAGCCTGTGTGACAAACTGAAAAATTAATTTGGGATCCCTGAAAATTAAACTTATTTTAGCCTTTTTTCTCCCATATTTCATCTGCTGGGGTGGGGAGACACACACACACACACACAACACGTCAGTCATCTTCTAACAGTTCTTGTCTTGATTTTGAGGAGGGGTTTTATAATCTTTTACCAAATAAAATGCAGTTTCTCACCCCTATTTGTCTCTTGCTGCTCAAGTGCCTGGACAGAAAGGCAAGTTTCTTTGGCCTCAGCCTGGCCCACAGCCCTCATCAGCACTCCAGCAGGGCTCTCTTTGCTCAGCTGGGCTGTGACCAGAGGAGCAAGGACACAAAGGAATCTGACACCTTTTTTATTGGTTTAGCTCTTGGGCCAGCAGTTGTGTCCTTCTGCCACAAAGGCAGATAAAAAGGTCTCAGACCAATTCAGGAAGAGGCCAGACTGGATGGAAAAAAAAATGTTTCTTCTCCTAGCAGAAGTGCCTTGCCTCTGAGATGGGTTCTCCTGGTGACCCCAGTGCCTTCTCCTTCAAGGCAAATGCGACTTCTGCTTTATGCCACCAGCACATCTGTGGGGAGCGGGGGCAGCTGTGGCCCTCAGGGATAAAGGGCATCCGTCCGTCCTCGGTGTGCAGCAGAGAGTGAGTCAACAGCATGTGAGCCCAACCCCACCAGCCTGGTTTACTGGGGGGACTGCTAACTGCCCTGGGAGGACATCTCCCAGTGGATTTTTTTTGCTCTGGGTTCCACTTCTGCAGATCAGGCTCAGATGTTTCAGTTCAAGAAATCTTCCACGTCCATCGTCCTAGGATTTTGTTGCATTCTGTCCAGCAGCTCCTCTAGTCCATTTCTTTCAACCATCTCAAAGGAAAATGCTGCTTTAAAGGTAAAAGCTGGAAACTTTAGGTATTTCCAGTCATTTTATAATTTTTTGACAATGTTGCTTAAATCGACTAAATTCTTCATCACTTTTAGTTGTCCTATTTTAGAGGGTTTTTTTGGGTATTTTTTTTTTTAAATCAAATGAGTTATAAGAATAGTTCGCTATTATGCTTTTCAAACTACTGTTCATTGGTATGAATTCAAATAACAACTACCTGGCTTCAAGGGGGATGTCACACTGCAGTCTGATAAACATGGGGTATAATGTAATTCAGTTCAGGTCTTGTGCATATTGTGTGGCTAAACATGATGCTATGATATGGGAAATGAGGTTCTGGCCTCTCTCGCTCCTGGTGACAAGTTATTTCTCTAACTGAAGAAGCACACTTGGAAACTGTGTTCCTCAGTTTCAGAATGTGATTAAGACCTAAATGTTGACACCAAGATCTAAACAAAAAGGCTAAAGAAGTAGAAATTTCTGAGGGAGCAAGTAATTTTGGGAGTCTACTAATGTTATAAGGCAAAGTGAACGTTAAGAAGTCCTGTAATGGCAAATGTACCCATTCCTCTTGCCAGCAATGGGTTCCACCTTTTAAGATCCACTTCTGCTGGTTTTAAACCCAAGAAGCAAACAAAATAATTTCAAGAGGCCATAAGGTCTGCCAATATTAATGTGAAGGGCCCAAAAGAATAATGATCTTCTGGTTAAATGTGGCTTCATTAAAACTGTAAGGAGTAATTAAAGCAGTGCTAGAGAGTGTGGTCCAGCAAAGGGCAGTTGGGCATGAGAATGAAACTGGTTTTGTATCATCATTGATCTTGGACAAGAGGTTTCACCTTTCTTTTCTGTTCCCATATCTTGATTTGTCAAATCTGTGGATTTAGACTGTGAACTGTGTAGCCCAAACTATTCTGTACTACATAAGAAAGCCGTGTATACAGTTTCTGGGGTAGTAAGAACAGGGCTGTTTCTATGGAATACATATAAGGGGACCCACTGATTTTTGCGAGTTCCTGGTGAGGTGCTTGTGTGAAAGCAAAAGTAAAAAGTGAGGGCATTATTAGACTATTTCTATATGGGTGATCTAAAACATTTGGGTCTGGGTTTATGCAGCTACTAAACCACAGTTCATGTTATGGGTAGATGGAACAGGTAGAGAATGCAATAACCCCTGTGAAATCTGGCTGTTGCTCCATGAACCTCACTGGCTTAGGTTTCTCCTTTGACCTCTGAGATGCTCCCAGGATGCTGAGGAGGATGTGCTGGGGGCTGCTACCCTGCCATTTCACTCTGAGGGCTAGGTAAAGGCCAGGAAATATGGGGCTAGATGTTCTTCTCTTAGGTACAAAATACATTTGCTGCCTGAATTTGAGCTCAAAAGAGGTGAGTAATTTGCCTGGAAATGACAATGCAAACCACATTTCAAACTGGACCTGCTGAATCACTATTCCTCCCAGCCTCTCCTGTGGAGAGGCCCTGGGACAGTTTAGCCTGCAGCCTTCACTAGCACAGTCCAGCACCTCCTGGGTGGAAGTTAAAGACCAAAAACCTCTTTGTGCTTTCTTCATTTGTCCTGCCCTGTGCAGCCAGAGCAAGGCAACAGAAGTTTTGAGAAAGGCTTTATTAGCACCAACTGTCAAAAACACCTGCATTTGTAACCCAGCAGCGTATTTTCCTCATTATCATGCTTTGTTTCATAGAGCATATTCTTCCCACATATTTTCAGCAATTCAAATTCACAGCAACAGCCTGGGAAACCAAAGCAGGTAGAATAACTTTTTAAGCAAGATCCCTTTTTTTCATTCAAGGATGCAGCTTTATTCAAGCAAAGGTGGTCAAGATAGAAATTAATGTTTTTATTAGCTTTTGGTTTCTAACTTGCATCCAGCATCTGGAATTATTAGAGAAGGTAAGTTTCAGCCTGAAGTGAAAGCAAATGTTTTCCCCATTCAATTCTGCATAACCAGCACTGGTGCTATACATGTTGGAGGGGAAAAAAAACCCAACCAAACGAAGCTTGGTGAGAATGCAATTGTACCAAGGCTGCATGAATGAAGGTCCAGTACCGAAATGCCCAGAATGTACCGATGAGCCGAGGGGGAGAATGCAAACAAACTATCAGTGGTTTCATATTTCTAAAAGTTTGAACAAGAAAAATAAAGATTTTTGAGCTGCTAAGGTTTTTGTTTGACGAAAGCATTTCACCTCTGCTGTGCGAAGCGAACCATATCCCCACCGCAGGGGTTTGCTGCACCAAGATACGCAGAATGCTCTGCTACTTACCCTGTTACCACCTGTGAACTTTCAAATTGGCTGCTAAAGGGCTGGCCGGAGCCTGATGGGAGTTAGGAGGGGGCGGAACGGGCTCTTTGGAGCACAGCATAGCAACGCACGCTTCTCTTCCTGAGGTAAGACCTTTTGCCATAGTCTGGAAAAGCCTTCTATTGTAGTTGTGTTTGGTTGGTTGGTTTGTTGGTTGGTTTGTGTATTTTTATTAGTTATTTTTTATTCATGTATTGTGTGTTCTGGAAGCCAAGAGCGGCTCTTTGGGAAAGAGAGGAGAAGTACTGAGTTTTTTGTGCTCTGGATGAGGTTGGAGAAGAAACTGTATGATAACAGCTATACACGTGTGATGTGAAAAGGAGTCTTCTTGCAGGAAAACAAATGTAGTGATTTGGACATCAGAGTGGTTCGTTGCGCGTAATAGGAGGCTTGAGTCTTGAGTAGAGTGCATGCAAGCTGGGTTTTGTGCTGCCTCCTCATAGCCCTTCTTCTGTTTGTCTGCAGAAGAGATGAACCAGAGAAGCGGTGCATGAAATGTCTGGTTAGATCTCTGCTGGAGTCAGACTTGCTCCTTCTGTCGAGGTGCTTCAGGCAAACAAAACAGAAAAAAGCTTTTTGTATGCTGGGTAATGCAGGTATAGGTGTTATTCCATTTATTTTCAAGCTATCTAGCATTAACTTGGTGGCATGGGGGAACCCTTTTGAAGCTCACAAGGAGAACACTGGTTCAGGGAGCTCCTACACAGTGCCTGTCCTCTTGGCTTGCCTCTTCCTGATGCATACAGACAAGGACAAGGAAGTGTAGTGCTCTCTAATGGCTGAACTTGGCCAAGGGCCAGATGTAATTTCAATTCCTCAACAAACTACTGTAGATAAGTTTATTTTTTGCTAGTTCCTCTCAAAACCAAGAAATAGCTGAACAAAACCTGGATGTTTTGAACTTAACGTTTATTTGATGTTTCAATAACAGAGTCTTAAATATGGGGAGACCTGGTAGAGGCAGGGCTGGTTTGTTACTCTCCGCTAACAGGTCTGCAGAGCTCCTGGGCATTGCTGCTGTTCATCTGTGGTTGTTGTGGGCTTGTTACAGCTGTGTGAAAACAAGGGTGTACTTATTTTTTGTTTCAAGGTGGCCCAGAGTTGTGTTTTGAGAAGTCTGAGAGGCATACTGATGATGAGGGCTATAGCAAGATGATACCAAACCAGGGCTTTCTTTCTCCTGTCTAATTCAAGCTCTTTTTTTCTGCCAGGAGGCTGGCTTTTGATTGCAAAAGACAAGCCCCCAAATGCTCTCTGTTGAGGAATAGATCTGAAGTCCTCCTGTGGTCTGCACAGGTGCCTGGAGGAGGAGAAGGGGGTGTGTGTGAAAGCTGGAGTTCTGCAGATGGCCAAGGGAGGCCTGGCATGAAGAACCGAGAGAGAGAACAAGAGGGTCAAAAACTGTCGGCTTGGAAATGGGAAAGCTTGATGTACTGTGGTCAGATGATGGAGGAAGCTGCTGCTGATGTAATACTGAGAGTGAATTTGGGGAGGCTGTGTAGTGCACAGGGCATAAGAATTAGCCAGTGCAAGTCTCTGC